>JAWQRP010005352.1:0-10773 GCA_033557875.1 Quadriops clusia
GGCGATGGTAACATCGTCGACATTTATTGTCACTAATTTTTAAAGCTAATAAATGTTACTATTTAAACTCGTTTAAATATAAAATTATTATCATCCTACATTTGAATTCCTAGCAGAAACCTAAAAAAATATGTTCCTCTTTTATGTAAATGCTTTTAAGTTATTAACTAAATACCACAGAGTACTACCTATCTGGAAAATTATACCGTGGGACTCGAATGGAAAACATATACAGCTGGCCAAACTGGAAAGTTCTTTTTCGGCAGTGGTTGGTGTTACAAGTTTGTGCTGAGAATTCGAAGATTGTAACATTGTTTTTAAATTAATAATAATAAGTTTCCACAGATAAGTGAATCACTATTTTGCAAACTGTTGTTACATTTCTAAACAAATCTTTTTGAACATTATATTTTAGGTTATGTATTTAAAATACTGCAAATAGGTATTATACCTGATAACTATTACAGTGATATCTTGCGACATCGCTTCTTGTTCGAAGTGTAGTAAATTGAAAAAGACGTCTATCTGCTTACTATATTTCATTTGTGACTCTGGTAATAATGGTGTACTCATATTTTGCTCGATTATTTTCTGATTTTAAGATTTTAAATACATAACCTAAGATGTAATATTCAAAAAGATTTGTTTAGAAATGTAATGCGATGTTTTATTAAAATGTTTTATGTACGAGTGTGGGAGACATATGGAGTTGTTTTTGAAATATTTTTTCTTGTTTTAGAAGATAGGATGAGTTCATCCCGAAACATGTAACGCATCGTCATAATTAAATAAACTTGCGGGGAAATCTGAAAAATCCATTGATTTCCCAACTTATAATTTTATAACGTTATAATCAAAAATTAATTGTTTCAACAAAGTAGTGTATATTTAACATGCAAACGTTTGAATTGTTCCGGAAATAGGAGTGTTTAAAATTTAGAAGAAAATGCAGTTCTTTCCTGATAGATGTTTTTATTCAGTGGGTGATAGGTTTAGCCTTACGGCATCGTCGGAGCCATAACCATGACCACATGGGTCCGACGTTGCCGTAAAGGCTTATTTACACCAAGCGAGCATTGTTTGCGAACGTTCGAAAACGTTCAAAAACGTTTGCAAACGTTCCAAAATATTCGCAAACGCGCATTGGGAACTCCCGTTTACACTGCCTGAGCACGTCTTACGAGCAGTTGTTTTTGAACATTCAAGCAAGTTCCCAGCAAAAGTTTCGAACATGGCACCTGTGTTATCAAAACTATCAATTTGTGCTGCGTCGATATTGATGCTATCCGAAATCGAGAAGCGCCGCCAGAAGTGAAAACGCAGAATGTGGGACTCTCCGTTTTTGAAAGGAAAAAATTATGCGCAACTGCTAGCTGACTTGAGGGCTGATGAAACGGGACTTTTCAAAAATGTCATCCTCATGTCATCATCGGATTTTGACTTTTTACTGAAGAAAAAGTGTCAGGAGATGATACTCAACAACGGTTGCTCGAGTTCTCTCAAATATGTCGTTTACACCGGTCGCGCAACAAATGCAGAATCCTTTGATGATTCGTCAGTTTACCGACAACCGATGAAACGCTCCAAAACGTTCAAGAACAGGGCTCGCAAACTCTGTTCGGGGCGGGTGAGTGTTTTCACCACACGAGCATCTTGATCGAGAACGTTTGCAAACAGTGTTCGAAAACAATGCTCGCTTGGTGTAAATAAAAGCCTTTAGGCAGAACCGATTACCCACTGATTAAAAACATATATCCGGAAGGTACTACCTTTTCTTCTAAATGCTAACGTTTCTTTAAAAGGACATTTAGTTCCCTACATGCCCCGGTTACATTTTTTTAAAAGTTTACTTACCAGTTCCTTTTTATTATTTCTTTAAAAAATCTTGCCCCAAACGATTTTCATTATGGCGAATAAGTACATATAATGTGCCTTCCCAATTTAACAGGGATCTTTTCAAAATGAGAATAAAGACTTATTAATATAACAAAAGCCATTTATTTTATACACAAAAGTCCCTTTAAGAGTATACAGCGATTTGAATGGTCTAGGACCATGTCGAACTAACAAGGGAAGGGTACGATCATTGCACTCTGACTTCGGATTGAAAATAGGTCTATTTGATTGGTTGCATAAAAATATGAAGATTTGCAAATATTTACGTGCAATGAGTCATAGGTGTCGAAGATGGGTAAGGGTTTATAGTAGAAAAACATATTTGTTTTATTTACAACTTGAAAACTACTAGGCCTATTTATTCGAAACCTTCTTACAAACTAAATCTGAGCAAAATCAGATTATTACAGGGAGCACTTTATAGGGCTCCCGATTTTGAAAAAAAGCATTTTTTCTCTGTAAATACTCAACCTATTAGGTTAAAATTTCATATTTATAGTTTCCATAATCTTATAAAGTAATGGTAAATAATTTATCAATATCGCATTGTTATTAAGGGCAGTTTACAGGGATAAAAAAATTTAAATATTCTGCAATTGCAGTCAGGACTTGTATAATAATTATTGCAAATAAATATTACAATATTGTTCATTATAATTTCATTAATTACAAAATATATGTATATTTTCTGGTAAACAATGTTTCAAGCAAAAACAATTTTCACAGTGAGCACATCTAATAAATGCAAGACAATCGCAGTTTTCAATTTGACATTCTTCGGGTAATCCTGTCTCAAAACAATATTCCAACGAAGTTTGAAAAAGTTCAGGATGTTCCTCGATATAGCCACACTTATAAAATGAGTATTTTATCATCGGCTGAAATTTTGCACTCATAAATTGATAATGTACAAATGATTGTAACGTAAAAAATAGTCCCTGTGCCAGAAATTTATGTCATGTAACATTAATACTGTATCGGTAATAAATCTTACCTTACTTTTATAGGGTCGGAAAAAGAAAACATCGGCTGGTTGAATGCTAAATGTACATTTTGCGGGTATAAGTTTTTCTAAAAAAATGCACATTTTCAGGAATGGTAGCACTATACAATGTATCATCTTTATTAGATGTCCAAGAGTCCACTAATAATAATACGCTTTCTAAATTTTAATGAACAATGTTTTAATATTTATTTGCAATAATTATTATACAAGTCCTGACTGCAATTGCAGCGTATTTAAATTTTTTTATTCCTGTAAACTGCCCTTAATAACAATGCGATATTGTTAAAATATTTACCATTATTTTATAACATTGTGGAAACTATAAATATGAAATTTCAACCTAATAGGTTGAGTATTTGCAAAGAAAAATTTTTTTTTTTTAAATTGAGTGCGCTATAAAGTGCCCCCTGTAATAATCTGATTTTGCTCAAATTTAGTCTGTCAGAAGGGTACCTAATAAAAGCCTTAAATCTGTAGTTTCAAATAGATAGGCCTAGTAGTTTCAAGTTGCAATTAAAACAAAGATGTGATTTTCGACTATAAATCCCCACCCACCTTCGATGCCTATGGCTCATTGCACGTAAAAATTTGCAAATCTTCATATTTTTATGCAACCAATCAAATGGATCTAGTTTCAATCCGAAGTCAGAGTCCAATGATCGTACCCTTCCCGTGTAAGTAATATAAATAATTGCTTATTAGAAGGAACTTACAGGTTTATGCCACGTTTCGAGTTAAAGTTCCCACTGTGCGTCGGTTAATTACAATTCCAACAATACTATAAAAATTCCGTTACTATTTACTTAGGGCAAGAAAGATGAATTTGAATGCAGTTTCCTCATAGGATTTGTTAAAATCATGTCGATTCAATGAGTGTACTCGAATATAGAAAACGTTCAGAAATGGAATCTATCACTGATAGGAATTGATTACAGCGAAGAAATAGTAATACAACCAGAAACTAATGCAAATATGAATTAATTTAAACTTCTAACCTGTTCGAAGAACGGGTACGTCTGCTAGTGGAAGATAAAAGTTTTTTTTATTCTACAATAAAACATCCCTTAAATTTGCCGCGGTTTTCCATCATTTAAAGGTTGCGTAGTCAAAATCCGTACAAAATTGTTTAAAGTAATTTTTTTAAAGAAAACATTACATGGTATCAAAAATAATATTAAATGATACTTGGGGGTTCCTATAGAGCACGATTATCTAACACATCTCAAATTATCTTAAATGACGACCGATACTTGTGCTCTTTGTGCTGGCATGGGCGCTGTAACGCACCTTAGTCTGTCTGCACATGCTGATTCAACAACGGTCCTTAATGATGTCAAATTGGGATGTCTGGGTTTGTTGATGATCCTTCCAAAAACGCACCATAAGTGGTAGGCGGAGGGATTAAAATTTTAATAAAAAAATATCGTTATTACCTGAGAGCCAGTTTTGAACAAAATGGCTCTTATAGGTCTCTTTACACTTCTTTTGGAAAATAAAAGACCTTCCGCATGCTACAGCGTCCATACAAGACTATCTTACACTCATCAGAACGTAAACAAATTTCTTTTTTAACAATTTCACCGTTTGTAAAGAAATGACTGTTCCGAAATTAGGGGCTTGAGCCCTTTCGACGACTGCGGGTGCCTTCTTTGTGCGTCCTTTGGTGTATTTCTTTTTCGTTGGTGTACTGGAACCTTCGACGGACTGTTACGAAGTCGTATTTTCTGCTACAGAGGTTGATGTCGACTATCCAACTATTTTCGTTGTTAAGCGCCCTGCGCAAAGATCTTCGACTGCTGCTTTTCGATTACAACTCCGCATTTGGTTTAAACAATTTGATTTGATTCTTTATTAGAGAAATCAGGTTATCTAGGACAGCAATAACGGCGGAGGCATAATATAGCAGAAATTCGCAATTGAAATTTGTTCGGATTGTGACTACGCACCCTGTAGACCTTCCTTAATTTGAGCAGCAGAAAAAGGCGTGCTAGAGCGTGCACCGAAAGGCGAACGGCTTCACTAAATAACAGTTCTAGGTACATAATGCAGCTAATCACGAGGGAACATGAAGTGAGTGGGTGCTGCGGTGACAAATTGTAATGAAATTAGTAAATTATGAAATTGAGGAAACATTCAAAAAAAGAGCGGAGAATCCGACGCCCACAGGCGCGCTTACCGTGAGAACTGCTGGAGTTGCATGCATATGAATACCTCCAGGGAGGCCTCCTTTCTGGCGAACTTGATAATTATCCTTCAAAAGACATTGCGGAGAAAAATCTCGTTGGTGTTAATCATTTTTGGACAATATAAGTAATCATGTGTTGAATGAGTGTACATACATACATTATTATAGAGTCAATAGATTTGTTTTGGTTCTCATTTGAACTGTTCTAGACCTGTTTTGCTCATGCGCGTTGTGTTAAAAGCGTTTTGGTTTTTCAGAACCAGTTCGTGGTTTTATAGTTCTGTGTTTTCGAACTATTTGCGGACACATTCAGAGCAGTTCTAGAACCGTTCTGATTATGCATGTTGTGTGAAAAGCGTTTTGTTTTTCCAGATCTTCTTTGGTATTTACAGTTCTCTGTTTTCAATTTCACAAAACTATTTGAGAATACATTCAGAACAGTTCTATGTGTCCACGCTTTTTAGCGGGAACTCTTTCAGAACAGCTTCTGTTTTAGATCTTAACATCATATATGATATTTTTTGTAGCGTTTTAATAAAATTATCAGGAAATATAAATACGTGTTTTAAATATTGTTATTTTATTTGGGGAATTAACATTATTTATTATAAATGAATATTTTTTCTGGGTATAAAGGTGTACTTTCTAAATAAGATATATATATAATTTTCCCAACGTTTCGTTTAATATCTCTAACTTCTTCTGGGGTATATTTACATGAAATGAAAAGTTTGAAATTTCCTGTTGTTTTGTTTAATCATTAATTATTTTTCAGAAATTGTTCTTCTATTTATGTAAAGTTTCCACATATAAGCTTTGTTTTATCATACTGTCCGGAACAGTTGACGGCAGACAGTGACCAACATTCAAGGCCTCAAAATTTCTCTAAACGTTGCTTGGAACTGCTTGGGACTGCTTGATAAAGCAAAGCTGTAATAAAAAAAAAGCGTCTCTTAACTAATATTATTCTATATAAATATGTCTACATAAATATGTTTTAAATAAAAAACGAAACGTTGCGAAGATTAAACTTATTTCATTAATAGACCTAAATATACGAAAAGAAAAATAATATTGAAGTACCAGAGATCAAGAAAATAAATAAAATTGTTTGATATAAAGATAATGGTTATAAAAGTTCTTAAAAACACTAAATAACTTTTAAATCAGTATTTGGTGTTGATCGTTTTAAATTTTTCTCAGTACTGTCGAAAGCCGCAGCTTTCGGCCATTAAATAAGGATACTTTACTGTAGGGCAGTCGCTACGTCACAGTTTTCATAACCTCAGATGATTGATTCTTCCAAGGTGCTAAAAGGAAATAACTGTAGCCCATTGCTGCCACCGCATATACTAGTCTTATTTATTACTAGTTAACCCGTTATGAATGCATTCGCAACAATATACCTCAGACTAGAGTAACTCGAGTATGTTATGCCGAAGGCACCCGCGTAGTAGTTACTGAAAGAACCGATTGCGCATGCGCGTGCTTGGTGTATGCATGTCTAATGTGGTGGTTACCACAATGTTTGTATACGTTCCAATGAGAATTGTCAGCGTATTGCCTCGTGTGGAGTGCGTTAGTTTGCCTATTAATATATGTATAGGGATTTTATTTCACAAAAATGTCCCCTGTCGTACAGGCCGTAAAACGAAACAACTTGTCAAGCTACATGAGAAACTTTGAATGATAAAAAGAACGTGGTGAATACAATGGTGAAAATCTCTTTTACTAGGATTTGTTTGTCTAGTGTTACGCATTTACAGTCAAGAGCAATTTAAATGTCCTCTTATTTACTCGAGTCGCGCTAAGTCTGTGACCGTACGGGAGCGATCGCTGCTTGAAGGACATATTTCAGACCCTTTTAGCCTTCCACTCAAGCATCAATTAACCAGGTTTTTTTATATTTTTCATCTCGTTACATTAATTCGAAAAATATGTTGTGCATTACACATTTTTCGACTATTTTGAAGGGAAATTTCAACTACTTTAGTGAAAATTTAAAAATTATAAGCTTGTTAATTTGATAACTTATTAGATGAACATTCACTTTAAAAAATCTCAGTTCGTTTTATAAGTATTTTTTTATTTTATTAATTTTACGATAATTTTGTAAAATTTGAACTTTCTCAAAACAATTTAAATAAATATTCGACGGTTTCTCGGGAATTATTATATATGTAATGGATATAGATAAGGTGGTGTAGAAAGGGTTGTTTTACGGGACGGGGTGATTTTTCAAAACTATTATTACAAAAACATTTGCAATAATAATTTAATCTGTATTGTACTAGAAGCGACGTTAATAGGTGTGTTCGCGGTACGGTCCCGGGTCGATCCGGGACCGTTTTACGCACTACAGTACCATGTAAATATGGACAAAAAATAAAACAAATTATATGTATACATGCCAAATATATGTACCCTTTCGAACGTGGTTAGAATAAATTTTCTATTGCTTTCTAATGCAGCATACGCAGTGTTACAGTAGACTGGTCCCGGATCGATCCGGGATCGTCACCGCGAACAAGCCTATTAACACGCTGGTTATCAGCTCACTAACCTCGAGCATAAGAACTCTTTGTTGACAGCAATTTTAGGAACAGCTGTGCTTCATGTTTTTTTGGTATAATCAAGGAAGAAAACCGTTTAAAAATATTAACATTTGTCTTGTTTATATGTATAGATTTCATTTAGTTTGCCCAAATAGTTTATTTGCTTTCTTGGACGTATGTATGGTTACTTGTTTCTTGGGGTGGTCCTGAAATATGGGGCATCCCTATAGTTTTTTTTTTGGTTTGAAAAATAAATCAATGAGTTTTGGTTATTTGTCATACCCAATAGAATGGATATTTTGATCTACAGATCATTTACATGTCACTTCCGGTTTGACCAGAAAAGACAAGAAATCTCTTATTTAAATAGGGAACGCAACTTTTTTGTTGATATTCTTAATCTCCATGTTATTCCGAAAATAATGATATGTCACTTGTCAATTTCGGAATTGTAACTTTCATATTTTTTTTTCAATTTTATTTTAAATTGATATCATGCAAAGAAACTAGAAAATTAAAAAATCAAAGCATTTATATTTTTCATTTCAATAAAAGTCGATTTTTTTAAATGGAACAACCCCGGGATACCGAGATATTTAAAAACACCCCTTTGATACGAACAAATTGGGTAGTTCACCGTTTTTTTTTATTGTTTTAAATGATAGTAAAGTGTAATGAAAAGCGATTACCAAAATATGAGGTAAAAATTTGCATTATAAAGTTGTTTAAATAAATATTGAAATAAATAAACTCTCTAACGAATATGCAAAGCTCATGCGTAGTACTACTGCGCATGCGGTTTGTACATTCGTTCCCGAGTTTATTTATTTCATTATTTATTTACAATGCGAATTTTGAATTCATATTTTGGCAATTGCTTTTCCTAACACTTTACCATCGTTTACACAAATAAAAAATCCGCTAAACTACCCAATTGATACCAATATCATGTGTCTTTAAACATGGCAAAAATAGAAAAAAATTAAAAGCTAAATTTATATTTCAAGAAAACGCCAACGAAATCCACTAAGTACGCAGTTTTGTTTTAAATTTTTTTCTATTTTTTTCCATGTTGAAAGATAAATGATATTGGTATCACTTTGTTCGTATAATAGCGGTGTTTTTAAATATCTCGCTGTCTCGGAGTTGTTCCATTAAAAAAAATCGACTTTTATTGAAATGAAATATAAAAATGCTTTAATTTTTAATATTTCTAATTTTTTGCAATTATATCAATATATATGAATTTGAAGTCAAAATATTTTAAAATAAAATTGAAAACAACATCAAAGTGACATTTCCAAAATTGACAAGTGACATTATAGAGAATTATAGGGAAACTCAGTTGTTTTCTAATGGGTGTTATTCTGCCAAGGTCAAATTTAAACAGTGGGAATTCGTCGTCCCAATACAGATGGCGCCAGCGTTTATTTGTTAATGCACAGCATACAAAATTGACTGATTCAAACTTTATATTGAATATTGCAATATAGGTCTGGGCCAATGTTGAAGAAGAAGAAGAATTAGCTATACTGTTTTTAGGTTAGAAATTCCATTTTGACGTAAAATTCAAACAAAATTGCCTGTGCTGCCCTCTGCATGGACTAGTAGAACTCTCACGCATTGAAATGACCTTGGCAGAATTATTTGATAGGAGTTTCCATTATGTTTAATTTTCTACACTGTGCTCGGAATAACTTGGAGATTAAGAATATCTACAAAAAAGTTGCGTTTCCCTATTTAAATAAGAGATTTTTTGTCTCTTCCGATCAAACTGGAAGTGACATGTAAGTGATCTATAGTTAAAAAAATTCACCCTATAGGATATGACAAATATATCAAAACTCGTTGATTTATCTCTCAAAATAAAAAAAAACTATAGAGGTGCCCCATATTTCAAGACCACCCAGTATATAAATAATAAAATACAAGTATTAAAAATTTCCACGAAACAAGTAACCATACATACGTCCAAGAAAACAAATAAAATAATTTGGTAAACTAAATAAAATCTATATAAACAAGACAAATGTTATTCTTTTTAAACAGTTTTCTTCTTTGATTATATCAAAAAACATGAATTACAGCTCAACCTATAATTGCTGTCAATAAAGAATTTTTATGCGCGAGGTCAGTGAGCCGATCACCAGCGCGTCATTAATATCGCTTCTATTACAGGACAGATTAAATTATTATTGAAAATATTTTTCTAATAATAGTTTGCAA
The DNA here is from genome assembly GCA_033557875.1 of Quadriops clusia. Taxonomy (NCBI): domain Eukaryota; kingdom Metazoa; phylum Arthropoda; class Insecta; order Coleoptera; family Hydrophilidae; genus Quadriops; species Quadriops clusia. Next base: position 9,869 of record JAWQRP010005352.1, read on the forward strand.
AAATCACCCCGTCCCGTAAAACAACACTTTCTACACCACCTTGACTATATCCATTACATATATAATAATTCTGGAGTAACCGTCGAATATGTACTTAAATTTTTTTGAAAAAGTTCACATTTAACAAACTAATCGTAAACTTCCTAAAATAAAGCAATCTAATAAATTAAACGAACTGAGATTTTTTAAAGGAATGCCCATTTAATAATTCATCAAATTAACAAGCTAGCATTTATTATTTGTAAATTTTCCTTAAATTAGTGGAGATTTCCCTTAAAGTCAGCCGATAATTGTGGATTATGTAGCATATGTTTCAAATTACTGTAACGAGATGGAAAATACAAAACATACTTATCAATTTATGCTTGAGCGGATGTCTGAAAGGCTCCGGCATTTGACCCCTAAACAACGAGCTTTCCCGTACGGTCACTGAGTTAGCGCGACTCTTGTAAACAAGAGGACATTTAAATTCCTCTTGACTGTACAGTCTATTGCTCTTCAAATGCGAAATTCCTACAACAACTATATCTATCTACGACTAAAGCACTTGATGACAACTTGTGTAAAAGTCGAAATTGTAGTGCCCTTGAAAATAAACCGAATAGCAACGCTATAGGCTTTTATTCCAAGCGAAACGACAAACTCATTGTTAAAATCAGATATCGGCAGTCGCATTTTCTTGTTTGCAACAGTCCACACATAATTTATCTTATATCTTGTGATGGAAATGTTCCATCACTACATGATATCTATGTGCACTTGCGACTATATATACATACATATACAGGGCGTTTCAAAATTACACCCCTTCCTTTACACCACATATAGTACTCACCAAAAGAAGCTGAAAAGTCCCTATTGACCCCTGTCCGATCTTCAACCCCTAGGGAGATACAGCCCCTCAA
>JAWQRP010005353.1:0-10772 GCA_033557875.1 Quadriops clusia
AAGAGTTAGAAACGTTTATATGATAACGTTATAAAACTAGTTTATTAAACAGTTTTATAAAGCAGTTAGGAACGTCTATAAATCAACACTATAAATCTGTTTTATAAATGGTTAATAATGGAGTTATAAACGTTTATAAAACAACACTATAAATCTGTTTTGTAAATGGTTTATTAATGGAGTTATAAACGTTTATAAAACAACACTATAAATCTACTTTATGGATGGTTTAATAAAGGAGTTAGAAACGTTTATAAAACAATACTATAAATGGTTTAATAAAGCAGTTAAATATTTTTTGGTAACAAACTTTGTTTCAAAACACACCGTAAGACCTCTAAAAGCACCAAGAAATATTTGCATACAAAATTTGGTTAATGATCAATATTGGCCTCGACTAGAATTGTTTCATTGGCTTGGCAATTTCCAGATTCTATTTTATTAATATTCAATGAAAATTGTTTCCTAATATGTAAAAGCTCAACATGTGAATTTTGGCAAATTCTTTGTAAAATCTACGAATTACCACAAATAAAGCGATTTGTAATTGGATATTATAGTGGATGTAAAAAATAATAATTTTTTGCATTTGGGTTTAATCATCACTGTTATATAGCTTTAATAAATATGATCACTTTTATATAACAATTCCACAGCTTATATGTCACGTAGTGGTTACCCAAGACTATTCTAATTAATATGTTTTATAAACGTTTTACAAATAACTTTAATATAACCTTTATAAAACGAAAAAATGACTTAAATAGCTAATTAGTTTTATAAAGTCTGCAAAATTTGCAATTTTACTTTATAAATGAAGCGGACATCTTTACGATGCTTTGCCCAGTTCAAAATGGCATCCATCTTGAACAATGTACATATTATTTCCCAATAAGTGAATTATTTAGAGCAAAGGCAATAATTTACGAATTGTTTAGGCTGCAGAATCAAGTTTTTAGAGAGATATGACAACTAGTTGACTAATATTCTTCAATAACATGTTTGGTGATAAATAATATATATGCAAAGATTTACAGTAAGACGTATGAATTTTAAGGGCGCTTGCATTTTCAAGAAGTAACTTCATACATTTTATCAGTAAAGTGCCATGCGCAGTTCATTTTCAACTTGGAAATGAGTGTATTCGTAAATCAAATAAAAATGATAATGGACATTGGTGGTTTTAAAAAGGTGAGGTTATAAACGACAATACAAATACAAGAGTGAAAAGTTACATAAAGTTTGCAAATTATTTCGTAAGATGCCAAATTGTCTTGTAAGAGTTATTAAGATTACCATTATAAATAAAAATTGTTATATAGAAGTAACAGCAGGATGCCTATCAAACTCAAAATGGTTTTATAAATGTGTTAAGATATACTTTAATATAACCTTTATAACCTTTCGGGCGTATAAATGTTGTATAAGGGTCGAATAAACGTTTTCAAGACATTTTTATAAAACTTCTGGTTTATTAAATTGTCGAGAAAACGTTTTCTCAGCTATTATATAACTATTTGTTCTATTTGGGATAGCTTTTCTAAAACGTTGCTTTTCTAAAACATTGCATATCTAAAACATTGCATATCTAAAACATTACATATCTAAAACATTACATATCTAAAACATTACATATCTAAAACATTACATATCTAAAACATTACATATCTAAAACATTACATATCTAAAACATTGAGTTTTCTTTCTCCCCTGATGAAGGCCACGTAAATTTGATCATAACAAACTTAATAGTTTATTTGCATCGTTTTCACCGGTATTACTATTAATAATTATTGATTTTGTACGTCGAAAGAATTCAGCAACTTTTCAAAAGTAAGTAAAATTTTATCAGCGCGTTCGTTTAAATTGCAGGACACATTTTACTGTCCCTATTAATAAAGGAGAGGAGTTTGCTCAGAAGGTATTTGTATGCGTGAACACGGGATTATGCAAATGGGAGTCAATTTAAAATTATTAATGACAAAACCTCACTTACTTGAATTTCAAAGCTCAATAACCATCTCTGGGGTAACAATAACTTTAATACTTTGTTTAATAAAAAAAAATAAATTAAGGAAATAAAAAATAAAGAGCTTCAAAAAATACGTAGATTTCAAGGTGTTTTTATTACTAATTCTAATCCCCGAATGATTATGCGTGCAACGATACCAATATTGCGGAAAAATCTGGATTTGTAGGTATTTAAGTAAAAAGTAGATATTTAAGTAAAAAATTAACCATTTAGTTAATACGCAATAAATTTTCTCTTAGGTACTTTACGCCCAAGGCGTTAAATGTACATATAAAATCGCAATAACTCTGAGAGCAAGACGCGGGGAATTTGGCCGCGAGCAAAAAGAAACCTGCATTTTTCTACATTTTCTTTCGTTTACAGTTCTGCAAGGAATATAAATCACGAATAAAATTCCTGAAAGTTTTTTCGCGCTTTTACTTATTTAATGTACATTTGGTGTTTACGTCTGGTGTTTTCCGAAAATATATAAATGTTTACTGCGCCAGGGGGATTAATAATTTAAGGAGCAAACTTTCGTTGCTTCAAAGTTTACGCGCTTTCGCATACAAATATCTTAATTGGGCGCCTTTGCCCTGGGTTTGACTAGGTATTTATTATTTAGCGAAGGAATGGCGATAAGTCATTGTTGTCCTTTATTTTCTTAGAAATTTCGTTCGGATAATTATGCGTTTATTTCGAAAGGTCACTGAGAAAAATACATATCTGCATAATATCAAGAAACGGTGATTATTGACCTAATTTCATTAATACAACGAACTTTTACATTGAAATAATGTAAATACGTTACGAATAATCTATGAACGAAATTAGTAATTACTAACAGAGTTCATAGAAGCAATACTATGTTTCATTGAAGTAATGTACCATTTTTGAAAAAAAAAATAGAAAAAAGTCGTTAAGACAATGAACTTTTTAATTAACTATGTATGATGACTTTAATGTAATACATTTATTGATAAGATTTGGAAATTTTCATTCGGAAATTTTCATTCGGAAATTTTCATTTGGATATTTTTCATTCAGATATTTTTCATTCGGATATTTTTCATTCGGATATTTTTCATTCGGAAATTTTCATTCGGATATTTTTTATTCGGATATTTTTCATTCGGAAATTTTCATTCGGATATTTTTTATTCGGATATTTTTCATTCGGAAATTTCTCATTCGGAAATTTCTTATAGGGAAATTTCCCATTCAGAAATTTATGCGTTTCACTTTCATATTTACCACTTCTTTTATTTCCTAGATTAAATGGTGCAAAATTCCATTATGAGACGAAACTAAAGTTTATGGCCTCGTAAAAATGACCGAGGATTTAGAGAGATAATTCCGGGCCCCGGAACATAATTTCGGGGTCGCCGAAATTGCCATACTTTCAACTTGTTACATTAAATTCGTGTCGGGTAGTTTTCGCACTTAATTACCGCCAAATTTATCCGAAACTTAATTGCGCCCTCGCCCGTAAAAACCGCCATGCATACCTAATGTGCGAGTTTACTGTTTTATTTATTTTAATGTCGCCTCAGAGCGTTGGTCCGCACCATCCGGATTTATGGGCAATCGATAGTTTCCATAATTTATGGATTCCACTTAAGGGAAACACAAACGAGCAAATGTCGAGTGGCGTAAAATTTTTCCAATTCCGAGGACGAGCCTGTTTAGCTGTCGATGAGGGCCATTCGGCTTCGCGCGATAAATGTTATGTCCATTCCGCAGGATGGCAAATGAATTCTTTGTCGAGCGAAGTTTACCGCAGGCAGATTAATTTCGGATTTTATTTTTTCTTCCTTCGTCCTGAAAAACTCATTTCGCTGGACACATAATTGATTGATTTAGAGATAGGAAGGAGATCGATCTAGTTTTCTATAGGCAAGCTGTTTTCCTCCAGGGGAAAACAGCTTTGCAAAATTATTTGGATGTCTTGGCCAAAATAGAACTTGACAAAATTCATCTTGAGAAAATTCATCTTGAAGAAATTCATTTTGAGGAAATTCATCTTGAAGAAATTCATTTTGAGGAAATTCGTTTTGAGGAAATTCATCTTGAGGAAATTCATCTTGAGGAAATTCATCTTGGGAAAATTTATCTAGACCAAATTCATCTTGAGAAAATTCATGTTCAAAAAATGTATCGACCAAATTCATCTTGAGGAAATTCATCTTGACCAAATTTATCTCGAGAAACTTCAATATCAATATCTTAACCAAGGTTACCAATGATTACTGTAAATTAAATACTACAGGGTGACATGCCAAACTCCGGACAAATTAACCAATTTTATTAAATCCAAAATTTTATTTAAAAAAAACATTGTATATTATCAAAAAACGATTTACACCCTTGAGGATTCCCTACAGAGCACGATTTTCCAACATATCTTAAATCACCTTGGACTATATTTTTTGCGTTGACCACTGAATTATTTTCAAAATAATTATATTTTGACAAAAATTAAACAAAAAAAAAAGAGAGATGCAGTTAAACGATTTTCCCCAAATTTATTTTTACCACTTTTAGTTGCACAAATACGTGCGGGGTGTAATTTGTGCGCTCCAACGCAGCAATTTGTGCTTTGTCATTAAATCTTCATTAGTCCTCTGTCGTTGTGACATAATTTGTGCTGCGGTGAGGGATTTATTAATTGTGCAAATAATATGAAAACAAAATGCCATTCATTAAATACGTGCATACATACATTGCGGGTTGGGTAATGATAACATCTGTTAAGTTGGATTCTGACCAATGTTTGTATACACTCAAAAAAAGTGACTATGTACAGCAAAACTCTTTAAAATATAGACACCGCCTCGAGGTATAGTCCCCCCACCAGTCGCAATCCAAAGGCTTCGAATCTCAGAGCTGTGGTCAGAGTGCCTTACCGGTTTCGCCTCACTTTCAGTGCTATCAAATCCTTTGTCCTGTTCATAACGTACGTAAATCTGCCACAATGCAGTAAAGTTCAGAGAGACTATTAGGCTCTTAGTAGACCGTGTGGACATTGCTGCGTTGTGGCAGCGTCAACACTTCTGATGTAAGCACGCTATTCACCCTTGAGCCCCTCTCAAATCCACCGTTCGCTTGTTTTTAATAAGCCTCTTCAGAATTACAATATCTACATATAATTACATGATACATACAGAAATATAAACGGCACTTAAAATAAATAAATTGAATTGTTATTGCTTTTTTAAAATTTCTTCTTATTTTATTGTATATTCTATGAATTTATGAGTTGATTTCTAAATTGTTAGATCTGAAGATGCCCGAAAGTCAGGGCGAAAGCCTTTTTTTTGCTATAAAGTCGTTTTTACTTGTTGTTCGTTTTATTTTATGTATTTCATTGATTATAAATTTATTCATGTAGACTTAGGCGTAGCATTACGTGAAGACTGATACAAAAATAAATCATGAAAAAACCTAAAACAACGGTGAGTAATAAAAGTTGATTGTTGAAAAATTAAATGGACCAAAAAATATAATAATCATGCAAAAGTTTCCTCTTCAAGGTCGAGAGGGCGGATCTTATTTATTAATAATCAGCTTAAAGCGAATAAGGGCGGGTGAAAGAAAATATAAAACAAACATGAATGTTGATTTCGAAAATACCATATTATTATTCTCTAAAAGGACATTAAATTATTATTATTCTAAAAAGAACAAAATTGGTATTGTATTAGAATACATTAATCATTACTTATATGTATTAAAATAGAAAAGAAATCAAGAAATTTTAAAACAGACATCAACAATGGAATATACAATAAAATAATTAAATAAGAAGACATTTAAAAAAAAACCAATAACAATACAATTTATTTATTTTAAGCGCCATTTATATTTCTGTATGTATCATGTAATTACATGTAGATACTGTAATTCTGAAGAGGTTTATTAAAATGAAGCGAACGGTGGATTTGAGAGGGGCTCGAGGGTGAATAGCGTGCTTACATCAGAAGTGTTGACGCTGCCACAACGCAGCAATGTCCACACGGTCTACAAAGAACCTTATAGTCTCTCTGAACCTTGCTGCATTGTGGCAGATTTACGCATGTTATGAACAGGACAAAGGATTTGATAGCACTGAAAGCGAGGCGAAACCGGTAAGGCACTCTGACCACAGCTCTGAGATTCGAAGCCATTGGATTGCGACTGGTGGGGGGACTATGCCTCGAGGCGGTGTCTATGTGTCTGTCACGGCTTTTCACATGATAGAGAATGAGGATTTGAAAAGACAGTATATTTCTCTCAGTACAGCAATATTAGAAACAAATTTAAAATTCAAACGGTGGCATTTGGCTCGTATCTACAACCTTTATAAGAAATTGATGCGGCGATCTACGCGAACCTGGGGGAAACGAATAGAAAAACTTTTCATGTAAGCATATCGAGCAGTCCGGCCAGTCCGGAATAATGGAGCTCAGCACGCAAATTCTGCAGCAATAATTCTCCGGGTTTCTTTCCGAAGCGGGCTTATCATATTTTACCCATAGCTCCAGTTTCTATATAAACTGGTGGTTTATATATAAACCAGTTTATATATAAACCACCAGTTTATATATAAACCACCAGTTTATATATAAACCACCAGTTTATATATAAACCACCAGTTTATATATAAACCACCAGTTTATATACCGGATGGACAAAACTCGGATTTTATGTATATTTTTGAAGAATGGAAAATAACCAAACTACCAGTGTTTATGGCTTTATGACTTTATAAGGGGTTTATTTTAAGTCCACATATGGTTGCACAGATTTTGTAATTTGTGCAATTAAATGTATAGGAACCTCTTCAGGTTCGTATGTAACGAATTATCCCAGATTGTAAACATTTTATTACTGTAATGGATTTTACAGATTAATATTAGTATTCTGAACTTCTGAACTCACAAAATTCTGTTTATACTAGATTCAAACGATTTTGAAAACATTAAACGAATGGGATTAATATCTTTTTTTGGTTTCTGTTAGTGATGGCTCCGAGTGATTTGCCGATGTTATTCAATTTACAAAAACCTGACTTTATTATAAGACTAAACTCGAAATCATGGACGCATAAACATCTGATCAAGCCGGAAGTGCTATGAAGTTGTTCAATAGATCAAAAAATGCAATTTTTGGTCTACCACAAATGTCTCAAGATTTATTGCAGCAATTTAAAAAAAAAACGATGACGATATTTGATAGACCCACAACCTAGGACCACCCGGTATAAACCAGTTTATAAGTACGTATATAAACTACTTTGTATAAACTACGTATAAACTAGTTTATATATAAACTAGTTTATATATAAACTAGTTTATATACAAACAATTCCGGAAATATACAGGCTGACGCTCCGGAAAACGGATATTTCAGCCATGCGTATTCAATTACGACACCCGCAGATGCGAAAGAAGTCCGGGTCACGCCTTATTGGCAGCGGGGTTAAGATGCAAAACGCGAAATAAGTGTGCCATTTTGTGCTTGAAATGTTCCATAAACTTTCGGGGATTCGGTCGCCCGAGGCTGAGGCCCCAGGACCATTAGTTTGATCGAAACGCATTTTGAAATTATTTTCGAATGTTGACTCCGGGCAGGATTCATTTTTGTTTCCATCGATTTTGAAAGGGCGCTTTACTTAAAATTATTGCGGATCAATTTGGGTGAATGAGATTTGAATAGTATGATTTTCGTGAAACTATTTACTTATTCTATGCTAACAATTCCAAATATTACATTATTAAATTCTCATGGATAATTTCTATTGTTGACATTTTCGAATTGATAAAATTTACATATTAATAAAATCTACGTATTGATAAAATCTATGTATGGATAAAAGAACATACATTTATCTGTAAAAATAAGATATCTCTAGTGACACACATTGCTTTATTTATACACAAAACAATGATGAATATCAACTATGTATTATAGCTAGGCTAATTATAACCACCTATATTACGTATAACACCCAACGAATTTGTGCACAAATGCAAATTCAGTAAAACACGAAGTGAAGCTCCGGAATATGCGCTTATTATAAGTCTCCATGGTTTGTTAATTAGGGCGGCTAAACAGTCTAAACAAAGGCATTTTAGTCCATTTCCATAATACGTGTACAGAGGGAAATCGATGTTGTTTTTACGTGCATATCTGCGAATGCGGACGAATTAAATAGTTTCCTCAATGTGATAGCAAATATATCTGTTTTGATAGCGACTTTTTGCGCATTTGCCGTCGCCGCTAGCGAAGAAAATTCTTTATTTTCTTTGCAACTCTCAACTTTCGAGCATCGAGCTCGTATTTCTATATAAGAGTATGCAGTTAATGTGTTATATTTTAGAGCAGCGTCTGTTAACTTTTTGACGGCCCCTGACGGATGACGTAAAGAGCAGCTTTCTACTTGCTGAGGAATAAACATAATCTTCGAGAGTAAAGTTTGGTAAAAATTTTGTTACGAGGCAGAGTTAACCTAGAGTAATTTTAAAATGAAACTTGCTAAGATTTTATAAATATTATTGTATATTTGTATAAATACAGGGTGTTTCAATAAAACACTAGATGGCGTAATTCTTAAGGACAGTATGTGTACACTATATCAAAGAAGTGGTATGAAGTTTGAATTTTTTATAAACATGTTTTATTTAAACACCCTGTATTCACGTAAGTATCTATTCAATGAGGTATGCATCCAAATAAGAATTCATTCAAATAAGAATTCATTCAAATAAGAACCATTCAAATAAGCATATATTTAAATAAGAACCATTCAAATAAGCATCTATTTAAATAAAGCACCTATCCAAATAGACTCTATTTAAATAAAGCATCTACTTGATTAAAGCGTCTATTTAAATAACGCATCTAATTTAATTAATGCATTTAATTTATCTAAAACACGTAATTAAACTAGAACAACTTATTGTGCTGGGTGCAATGGAACTAAAACGTTTGTATGTAAAGCATACCAAGCGTTTGTATAATTTGTAGGTATATACAAAGTTATATACACAGTTATATACAAAGTTATATACAAAGTTACATACAAAGTTATATACAAAGTTATATACAAAGTCATATACAAAGTGTTTGTACTAAGTAAGCAATTGTTCCAATCATTCTCACTAAACATTTAAACTGAAATGTTTTTAGTACAAATGCGCTAAAATAGAGGAAATATGTACATCTTACCTCGAATAAATAGGCGTAAGCTATTTGGAGCATGATTTACGTTCTCATATCCTTACCTGAAAAGAAATGAAATTTTCATTGGCGTGTCCATTATGAATCACGTAATATGAAATTATTATTACGAATTTATTTGGTTATATCACATATATGTGGTTTTATTATGAAATTATTTAATTATTATTATTATGAAATTATTTAGTCGTATTTATAAAATTATATAGTTATTATTATTCCGATCTTATTATTTAGATCTTATTATTTAGAAATTATTAATTACAAATTATTTTTTAGTTATTACAACTTATTTCTTATTATGACTGAATGTATATTTTTATTTAAGTAGTTCAGACAGTTGTCGCTAGACTTATATAGGTAGTTAACCATTTTACCGCTACATTTTCAAAGCGCTATTAACATATGCACATACATTGGTATCGCACTGACAGCATCAAAAAGTAAGGTTACGTCGCATGTAGAACCCTGTAATCCCTACAGGTTTCTACTATTTAATTGTGACGTCATATATGGCGGTAGTTTTGAACGCTATCATTAAACACTTGCAGTTTTTTATTAAAATCTTTTGACAGGACCTAATTTAATTTCTATAATTTTGTCAGGACCTAATTTAATTTCTATAATTTTGTCAGGACCTAATTTAATTTCTATAATTTTGACAGAACCTAATTTAATTTATCTAGTGAACCTATAGTAATGAAGATTTAGTATTAGTATAACACAGTCGGTGTAATGTATAATATAGTTGGTGTGCCAAATATATTCTGTTGGCGAAAACGATTTGCATTTGTGGAATTCAAAGGGGTTGATGTATGTACTACGGACTTAGTTGTCAGTGCAAGCAATGGCAAGATAATCGGAGACAGGAGTTACAAGTTGCATTAAGGATGACTGCGCAAGGTTTGCCGAAGGATTAGCATTTAAATGCCCGAGAACGTCCTAGAATTGGATCATTTCGCTACATCAAACGGGTTTAAAGGAATGAGAAGACGAACAGGATATAAAAACGTTTTTGGTAATCCTTTCAGGAAGTCCTCATATGGACCTGAATGGTCCCGAATGGGCCTGAATTGTCCTGAATGGTCCTGAATGACCCTGAATTGTCCTGAATGGTCCTGAATGACCCTGAATGGTTCGCTGTATGATTAAGTTCCATATTTTTCACGAGGAGTGATTTGCTAATGAAATAAAAGCTGTCAGATTAATGTAAGGGAATGTACTCTCTATTGCTCTTTAAATGTCACAGATCAGGAACTACATATAGAGTCGTTCCAACACAGCGATAGTCTAGCGCGATTCGGCTGTCAGTACCTGACCAGACGTTAAAGGAAGAGGTTGCGTCTGGGTTTTACCAAAAAAAAAGAAGGCACGAGATTGCATCTTCGTCGCACAGTTGGTTATGTCTTTTAGAAGTACAGTAAAACTCCAATTATCCGAACTCCGACTATCCGAATCGCCGATTATCCGAATCACAAAAAACAGTGTTTGCGCGTCAAGTCTTGACTTGACTTGTCTTAACTTGCCGTTGTGCCTACAC
>JAWQRP010005354.1:0-10772 GCA_033557875.1 Quadriops clusia
TTTTTTAAAACATATTTTCAAACCTTTAATGTCTTAATAGCCCCATGTTTTTTTAACTTATTTTCAAACCTTTAGTGTCGTAATAGCCCCAGGTTTTTTTAACTTATTTTTAAACCTTTCCTGTCTTAATAGCCCCAGGGGTTTTTAACTTATTTTTAAACCTTTAATGTCTTAAGAGCCCCAGGTTTTTTAACTTATTTAAAACCTTTAGTGTCTTAATAGTCCCAGGTTTTTTTAACTTATTTTCAAACCTTCAGTGTCTGAATAGCTCCAGGTTTCTTTAGTAGGTCTAACTAACGTAGGTCTAGTTAGATTGCCATAAGTGATTAAAACTTCGAAATTTAGAATTTTTACCGATGAACGAGGTTTACTACGATTCCACGTAAATATAAAATTTTGAGGTTATAATTTCGTTTATGAATAAGACTGTTAGTGTCTTAATAGCCCCATGTTTCTTTAACTTATTTTATAACCTTTAGTGTCTTAATAGCCTCAGGTTTATTTAGCTTATTTTCAAATAGGTACATTGCAAAATGTACGAAAAAATAAAATTATGTATTTTATTAAAATTTAAAAAAAAACCAAGAAAAAATAAATTTTTAAAACGTTTATGATTGTTAATAATTTATTATAAAATTTTCGATGAAAAGAAAGAAAATAAAAGAATGAAATAATAATTAAAAGAATTCTTTATTAGACCTTTAAAATCCCATTAACAGAAGTAAAAAAACCAAAAAGTTTATTTCTCTGCACGGCTACCATATTTTCATTGCTTTAGCTATAACCTATATGGTGTAGGGGAGTCGTCTAAATCATTCCTCTATGATTTCAAAGTTAGTAAAACCACAGTATCATCGGCATTGGCAAATATATTTACTTTTAGGTCGTGTATATTCTGGTATTAATTTAGAATTATTATGGTAATGCGTTAAGACTGTTTTTATAGGAACAAGTTTATTTCTTCGGTTTTACTTAAAATTTTCATCTCGTGTTTGAAAGCTTCTACAGCCGATATATTTTTGATAAATGCATGTTGCTTTTAAGTGCAAGTTTATACATCTCTAAATGCATTGTTTGCTGCAGTAAATTTTGAGGAAACTTTATTCAGCACTGCTTTGAGGAAAGATGAATCGATATTCGCGCAGTCTCTTAGGTCGTACCTCCTTGTACTTCCCAAATGGCAGCTGTGGTTCGACTTAAGCATAACACACGTTTTTAGGTATCAACGAGAAAGAGTTAGTGTTCTGATTTGATTTCTCATTTTTCACTTATTAAAGACCCAACAGCATGTCAAAACGAAATGGTGAAATTAGATCCCGTGCAGCACATAGGACCTGGAAAATACCAAAACCAACTCTTTTTCGACATCTGCGAGAGCTGAATACCCATAAGAAATTAAATAGACTGAAAAATCTGATTTAAGCATTGGAAAAAGAAGAATTTAAAAGGACAGCCGGTACGATTTAGAAAACTAATTTCCTTTATCGTGCAGATGTCATTTTTTTAAATTTTGGCAATGTAAACGAAATGCGTGCAGATTTTTCATTTTTTTGTGAAGAATAAGGGTAGCATTTATTAGAGTTTATAAATATGTACTTTCTGACAGATTCTCGGTGTTATAAGAATTCTTTGTTAGGGAGTACAATTTAGAAAACCTTACCCTATAATGGCGGTCTTATCAAGTATTCTTACACAACACTTTGTTTATCGAAATGTTGCCAATTTCTTGCCGCACACGGTCGAGCAATCACCAAATCGCTGCATAAACGAGCGATTTGCTCGTTTTCAGCGATTCGCGTGTTAAACTTTCACGTTTTCATTTATAATTCGTAAACATTGCGCTGAAATTATTGCATCAGCTTCAGGTAATCAATTTATGTGAAAAGGGTTGCATTGCAAAAATATCCTGTGTACAACAGCATCGCCGCGGTTTTATTTTAGTGCATCAGCGGATTTTATTTCACGCTATCTGCCCCAACTTTTATTGCTGTGAAATATTTCCATTCGCTGTTTGCTTTGCAAGAAACGAATTAACCCGAACTTTGGTTGTTGTTGTGCAGTTATAGTTTTTTTTTGGGGAATTATTAAATAGGCAGTTGGAAATATTGATTTGAGCATACAAAACTGCCTAATATAATAATGTTATACTCGGTGCCAAGTATAGTTGTTATATTTTTCTATAATAGTTAAAGTTTTATTGATTTGTTTATTGTTTACAAGTTATGTCTCTTATAGTATTGGGGTTAGAATATTAATACAGTATTTAATTTATTTTATTAATTAATATTAAATAAATAAAAATAAATTAATATAATAAAATCGATGGTTAGAGATTACGACTAAAGAAAAAAAAAATTCGTAATGCTTTACAGGCCTAAGAAAAGGAGCTACGAGAGTCCTCGAAAGCATACTAAACAGACCGATCCCCGCGGAGCGCCCAAAAACCCTCAGAAAACTCAAACGGGTCTACGACTCCAACGGGGAAAAGAATGGGAAATCCGACTTGCAGAAGACTCAAAGCAACTCCTCCGGCTCCGATAGAGAGTCTGATAACAAGGAAAACAAGGAGCAAAGTAAAGAGAGGGTCTCCGCTTTAAGTCCCTTCGACGAACAGGAAGAATGGGCGAAAATCCAGGAGATTATGGCGTCATTCGGAACGGGAATCGTTAGGGAATCGGTCTTTGTCAGCGAGCTGGAGAAGGAGTTCCAAAATAGGTTGACAAGCCTGAGTTTTTCGCAGAATAAGGTGCACGCTGATTCGAAGATAGAAACTGTGGAGAAATGGCTGCAAAGTTTGGACATGGGCGACTATATTGGTCTATTTGGGCAACACGGTTTTGATGATGTGGACTACTTGGTACGTTATATTTCTGTGTTATTTACTGCATTTTAAAGTAATTTCTGTTTTATTTACGTACTTTATTTTATTTGTTTAAGTAATTTTATTTGATTTGATTGTGTTTACAGCATGGAGTGTTAGAAGAAAACGACCTGAAGGAAATGGGGGTGCAAAGCGCATTGGACCGCCAGATTATTTTGGACGCCATCAAAAATCTGCCTTTTAAAATTGCCGAACATTCGTGTAACAACAACAATGTTAACGAGATGGATTCAGTTACCACTTGGTTGAGGAGGATTCGGCTAGAGCAATATGCTGAAACGTTCGCCAAGCATTTGTACCACGACATGGAGAGGATAAAGCGAATCTGGGACGTGGAGTTATCAGCGGTTTTGGACATAGAAAAGATCGGGCACAGGAAGAGGATTTTGGCCAGCGTCAGCAGCGGCGAGCACATAACCACGGGCCCGAAGCTCGAGGAAATTAACGCGGACTTGAACATGCTGGTGAGTGTGGAAATTGGAATTTTATAATTAATCACCAATGATAATAATGCTGTTACTGCTATTGCTTTGCTACATTCTGATATAATTAACATCCATCCCGGCGGAGATGCCATCACGCCTCTTCTGCACGTCCCCATTTGCTCTATTACGTTTGGCAAAATGAACAGGACGCATTTCAAAATTCACGCTGAAATTGACATTGCAATCCCACTATGGTGCTTGTTCACAGCAGCGTGACAAATTCGCGTAGATCACGCACCGCTAGCTCACTAGGTAACATGCATCTAGAAAGCTGTGCGCAAACACCTTTGGAAACTAATCACTGGCCGTGCTTTACATGCGCCCCTTAATTACAATATACATTCGTTTCAAAAACGATCTCGTACCAAAGATATTATGGTGGATGTGGCCGGACATCTCGCTCGCGATAACGAGAAAATAGCCGAGTACAAATTGGTTTTTACAAACGCAGGTGTCTGTCAACACTTTCATTTGCATGTCTCCTTAGCGCACGTTCACTAGTGCAATTGTACACCTTTCCATTCGAGGTAAAATTTGTTTTACAGAAGAATAACATTCAACAGATTAAATCGGATTTAAAGTCGCCTTCCGCACTCTCGGAAAACAGCAATGCGAGCAACACGGGGACCATCAGGCACAGACATAAGAAGTCAAGGCCTGCGCCCCCTCCTCCGGTAAATAATGGTCAAAAATCCGAGGACGAGGACAAGAAGTCCACTTCGGAAATGTCTGTGGGAGGCAGCAATTCCATAAAGGCTCAATGGAGGCATCAGCCCATTTTGTTGATAACTGGGGCTGTGAAGTACATGGTTAATGTAAGTTCAGTTTATTTGAAGTTGCTTAACTAATCATCGGCAAATAACTATATAATAAAATGACAACAGAAAAACCAAAAAAAGTGAAACTACCTTCATGAATTTTAGTATCTGGGTTCTACCCTAATCAAGGAATTCAAAGGCACTGATTCCACGAAGAAATCAATTCAGAAAATTAGGAAATCCAAGGATTACACTGCTCAAGAAATCATTCTGGCTATATGTTATAGAGGCTTGAAATATATTAACCCGGAGACACAGGTAGAATGTAGACTAAAAATATTGTTAAACAAATTAAATTATTAAACACATTGTCTGCAGGAGTCTATCTGTGACCATGAAATTAGAAACGTTAACTGCGCCTGCCAGGATCCAGAAAGCCGATCCTACTTCGCCTACATCACCAAAGATTCCGGAGACCATTTTTGCCACGTTTTTTCTGCGCCTTCTTCGGTGAGCAACTTCTTCATATTTTATACTTTTAACTTTTTTAATAATTTTTCTTTTCTGTTGTTAATATTACTATCATATTACTATTGTCAATATTATCACCATCATGGTCAATATTTTGTTATCTTCGTCTCACCAGGAGCAAGCAACAGACATCATCCTAACCCTAGGTCAGGCCTTCGAATTGGCCTACCAAATGGCCCTGCGCGAGCAAGTAACCAGCAAAAGCAAGGCCAACAAAGAGTTAACCCCGCACAAGCCAGCCGTTAGTCCTGGGTCCGTATCTTCTCACAGCCGCGATTTCAAAGAATCTTCCACCTCGAGGTCCACAGACCTCAAACTCAACGGCCACCCCTTGAAAATGAAGCCCTTGACCTTGTCCATCGCGGCAGAGCCCATCATGGACGCCCAAACGCAAAGAACGCCCACGAAAGTGAGTTTTAGTGATATCGAGGGATAGTCAAAATGTCGTAAGTTTATCCAAAAGGTTTTTCTTTTCGCGAAGTATTCGTACGCAAGCGTCTAAACTCTTTACTTTCGTGTTTGTGATAAAACAAAGTAAAACAGATACGAAACGCACTAAACCTAATCGTACAGTAAAACTATTCTTACATTAAAACTACTCGTACAGTAAAACTATTCGTACATTAAAATTACTCGTACAGTAAAACTACTCGTACATTAAAACTACTCGTACATTAAAACTATTCGTACATTAAAACTATTTGTATTTAAAAGGAAATAATTATAATACAAATATATTCTACAAATAATAATAATAATAATTATAGAAACAGGCAGGACCTGATTTATAATTACTAAATCATTTTGTTTGCAATACATCACTGCCACGTTAGTTGTTTGGTTTTTATTTCGAACAAGTTTCAAAACGTTTAAAATTATGAACAAAAAATATATTGAGTAAGTTGGCCAAATTCGGATTACTATTAGAAAGTTTATTAAGAAAGAATATGTAAAATTTAAAAGCTCACGCTATGGAACGTAGTACTTTGAAAGGAATCGAAATTTCAATGTTTAAATGGCTCAATTGGTAGGTATTATCACATAAGTATCTGGTATTATTTCTGTGGTATTATTTATGTAGTATTAATACCACGGTATCAGTAGATGTATCTACGTAATAATGTTCTATAGATGATGAGGTACGTAGTTTGACTCGAGTGATGTTATGTGGTCAAATTAGCGAAAGAATTTTAACGCAAAGAAAATTATATTAGGCGATCGTTATTTACATTGTAATCTATTAATTGGGAACAAATAAGTACGCATTTAACACTCGTAATCATTCAAATGGAACAGAACTCACCCACAAATTTACATAATTATACAAGATGCATAATTATACAAGATACATAATTATACAACATACATAATTATACAACATACATAATTATACAACATACATAATTATACAACATTCATAATTATACAACATATACATAATTATACAAAAGAAAACCATACCAAGTATTATTAATTTTAATAATAACTATAACGTTAATGAGTAAGTTATATAGCAGGCGTAATGTTGTACACGCACATTTCTATACTTTTTAATACTTACGACAAACATTATTGTGAAACGCGTATTAATGTAATGAATAAAACTCTTATATCTTCCAGTATATTGTAATAATATTTAACTTTATTCTATTGAAAGCTATTTAATACTTTTAATATTATACTTACACTCAACAACAATACGTATCATTGAAGCAGTAGCGGAGAGTGAGATTCCTTTTGTAAATAAGAAGAAGCTAATTCTGTAGGGCTAGAGAGGAAATTATATATATTTGCTTTTTCGGAGTTATATTTATTGGTAGTACGGTATACTAATGTTGAATGTATCAAATTCTATTTATTATATGAAATTCGCGCTTGGTATGCAAAGTGTTCCCGCGGCACTCAATGTATTGCTCAAACGTACGCAATAATATTAAAAAATCTCTTCAAAATTTAGATCAATGTTTCGTTAAATGCTATACTCTATATTATACCTTAATATATATTTCTCATTCTTCTATATTTCTCGTTCTTCTATATTATATCATATTCTATATTATACATTCTTTTATATTATACATTTTTCTATATTATACATATCAAATCACAATAACTATTACCAATGTAAAATTGCTATATATAAATTATAAATTAAGGGAATGCTTTGTATACGGTATCATACATGTAACTTTTCGTTGACGAAGATATTTAAAGAAAAATATATATATTGAGAAGGCTTGATATTTATCGTTTTCGCTTGAGATATCATTTATTTTTTAATGTAAATTCAGAGGAAACGTAGTTGATATATAAATTAGTGTCATATAAAAGAGTAACAAAAAATATTGTAAAAAAGCGCAATGTTATACTGTAATATCCATACGTGTATATATACAAAATGGAGAAAAATATATACTGATATAACAGATATGATTAAGACATATGTGAAGAAACTTCTCTTCTTGCCAAAATTGTTTGTTCACATTTCGTTCCTATTAACTTGTTGTTTTGTTGATGTAATTTTTGTTGGACTATTAATTTTGTTATAATATTAATTAAGTGTGTTATTATGTTAATCGAGTTATATTATTACATATATAATATAATTGTGTCACGATATTTAATAGTTGTGTTATCATATTGATTAGCTAAGTTAACACTAGTTTTTGTGATAGTTTAAACCATAATTTTGTAACCCGCAGATTTTCACGTGTCGTTATTCAGTTATGATTTTTATGTGTTACCAACGCTAGATACAAAATAAATGAATAATCCTCGGAGCTTGTGGGTCTTTTCCCCTGCGATATAAATCGTTTTCCCTCTTTCCTTGTCGCGGTAATAACTTGAGAGCGAAGCTTCAGCCCATCCTGAACTATTGTCCGTATAAATTTTATTTTCTCCAAAACCCCCAGCCTCATCTATCGCCGGAAGCTAGCCCGGAGTTATATTGCGCAGGAAGTGCGCCTCGGAACCGGAAGTGAGCTCCTTGACCACCAGAACATGAGGACTACCTTTGATGTTAAAATTGCCTTCCCTGATGTATAACTATTACATATTGGAACATATAAGTTGGATTCATCTATGCATTTCGTATTGTACATAACGTATCAATTAAGATTTACTACCCGAACCCATAAAAGGCAATATAGTATTTACATACATATTCTATATTATAATGGTTGATATGCAATATAATTTTTAATTTGGCAAAGTTTCGCAAGAAATTAACCAAATTTATACGAAAAGTGTAAAATTGAACAACCCCTACTTTAACGCTGGTAGCGCAAACATAAGTTAATTTATACGTGCTTGTTTAACCTGCCCCAATTCCCAACCGATCGAAAATGACGATCCTCGTCCAGGATGTGACTGGGAGTCGTAATGTAACGATCCGACACCCCAGACGAACACGCGTCGATTTGTAGCCGCTTTGCAGAGAGTTCATTTTAAAATTTGCATGCAAATCGAATTAGTTCCGTATTGACTCAAGATTGAAGAGTATGAAAGCAAATGCAATAAGCCCTCGACACTTTGCTGAAATATTGAACAGCCGCGGATCCATCCCGCTCTGCGGATGGATCCATTTGCAGCACGACATGAAATATGAATCACAGATGATTTGCACTGATCGACCCCACTTGAAATGCATAACTTAAAAGCTGAGCCAGACGGGCCTTTCGTTCTCAACTTTGCAACCCTTCCTTTCCACGAACTCGCCTTAAAATTTGTTAAATGTAAATGATAAGCGTTAGACGAGGATCTATTGATAAAGAAGGTAAATTTCTGCATGTTAATTACATCTCTATATAGTAGGTGGACGAGAACGTATGCATAATCGATACATGGATGTCTATTATTGTCAATATCTATGGTAATTAATGTGGTTATCATGTATGAACATTCTTCAGGAAAATGGACTTGAAATTGGACATATACCTAACTGTTCAGAAAGTCAAAGATATGAAGTGGTGACAATTTAACAGGATGACAGTTTTTGTCAGAAGCAGATGTTGTAAGAGTAAACCTTAATAAAGATGAAACACGAATTTCAGATGTTTCCTATAATGAATATTACCCATAGACTTGATTCCAGTACCTATTTTTTTATTGTATATTTATTAATTTTATTGCACAGACTTCAATTACACCGAAATTCATTCACGAGAATATGGGTTATCTACCTATTAGAATACAAGAGGGTAAACGAGGACCCAGCCTTAATTTTTACATATGGATCTTTCCCTAACCCAATTCGATAAACGTCGCAACATTGGCAAGACTTCGAGTGGCGGCCCAAGCGGGGTTGAGCGCCATATTTTCGAGGGTGCTTCGCCTCAAAACAAATTACAGTTCTCGTGCAGAAGTTCTAACAAACTTACCCTTATGCGCAAACGGCGGATCTGGCAGTTTGGTGAAACAATATCGCCTATTCCGGGGTGCTATTTCTGTAAACCAACTGCTAATACACCCTGTTCTCACACACGAAGCCTCCTCTGTGTTGGCGTTGACTGCAATTAGGGCGTCGTGACTTGCAATTGCTCTTAACTTGATTTGCAGGCAGCTATTTGTAGGAGCATTAAGTGCTCTTGACTCATTGCTGTTGATATAAATTGGCGGGTTGAGAGGGTTGGGACACAGAGGAAAGGAGTCTAATAGAACAGCACCACTCTCTTCGCATATTGCTTTGTATTTACAAATATTTCCATTGTGGCCCAAAGACAAACATATCGTAAGTATAAAACAAGCAATTTTACAAATTGAATGTATTTTTATAACAACAAAATTAAGTACTTAGCGTATACTTTTACTTACGTATCAGATAATATAATAATTACTAGAGCTTAATACAATGAAGGTTTTGAGATAAACAAATAAAAACTACGGCAATTAAGACAGTAAAGATTTAGAGACAAACAAATATAAATTTGGGCTATTAAGACAGTAAAGGTTTAGAGACAAACAAATAAAAACTAGGACTATTAAGACAGTAAAGATTTAGAGACAAATAAACAAAAACTAGGGCTATTAAAACAGTAAAGGTTTAGAGACAAATAAACAAAAACTAGGGCTATTAAGACAGTAAAGGTTGAGAGACAGACAAATAAAAACTAGGGCTATTAAGACAGTAAAGGTTTAGAGACAGACAAATAAAAACTAGGGCTATCAAGACAGTAAAGGTTTAGAGACAAACAAATAAAAAGTAGGGCTATTAAGACAGTAAAGGTTTAGAGACAAACAAACAAAAACTAGGGCTGTTAAGACAGTAAAGGTTTAGAGACAAACAAATAAAAACTAGGGCTATTAAGACAGTAAAGGTTTAGAGACAAACAAATAAAAACTAGGGCTATTAAGACAGTAAAGGTTTAGAGACAGACAAATAAAAACTAGGGCTATTAAGACAGTAAAGGTTTAGAGACAGATAAATAAAAACTGGGGCTATTAAGACAGTAAAGGTTTAGAGACAGACAAATAAAATCTGGGGCAATTAAGACAGTAAAGGTTTAGAGACAGAGAAATAAAATCTAGGGCTATTAAGACAGTAAAGGTTTAGAGACAGAGAAATAAAAACTAGGGCTATTAAGACAGTAAAGGTTTAGAGACAGACGAATAAAAACTAGGGCAATTAAGACAGTAAAGGTTTAGAGACAGACAAATAAAATCTAGGGCAATTAAGACAGTAAAGGTTTAGAGACAGAGAAATAAAAACTAGGGCTATTAAGACAGTAAAGGTTTAGAGACAGAGAAATAAAAACTAGGGCTATTAAGACAGTAAATGTTTAGAGACAGAGAAATAAAAACTAGGGCTATTAAGACAGTAAAGGTTTAGAGACAGAGAAATAAAAACTAGGGCTATTAAGACAGTAAAGGTTTAGAGACAGAGAAATAAAAACTAGGACTATTAAGACAGTAAAGGTTTAGAGACGGACAAATAAAATCTAGGGCAATTAAGACAATAAAGGTTTAGAGACAGACAAATAAAATCTAGGGCAATTAAGACAGTAAAGGTTTAGAGACAGAGAAATAAAAACTAGGGCTATTAAGACAGTAAATGTTTAGAGACAGAGAAATAAAAACTAGGGCTATTAAGACAGTAAAGGTTTAGAGACAGAGAAATAA
>JAWQRP010005355.1:0-10771 GCA_033557875.1 Quadriops clusia
GGAGCTAAACTGAGTATATTAGAAGCAATGGAAATACTTCGTTTAAAAAAACAATATATCCACTGTTTAAACGAACAATTACTAATTGAATATACTCCGTTATTTACATCAATTATTTAATTACATATGACAATTTTAATATTTTTCATATCTAATTAATACTGTAAGTAACAATAAGTAATATTTTGTTTCTACATTTATTTAATAACTCATGTTTTTGTAGTAAGCACCTGAAGATGGGTATATAACCCGAAACCGGTTGTGCATTTAACGTAATAAATAGATGAAGTACGATCTACTTATATCATTATATTAAAAAATAAATATTTAAATATACCAAATGTATTTTTTAAAACGTGAATGGGTTAATTACATTAAATTTTAAAAAATATATGTAATTAATTGAAGTTTTTATGATTAGCGGTGGAAGGGCACCTGCTGGTACCATTTCTGCAGCCCTCTCCAGTCACTCTTTGCCATCAGCTGGTCCACTCTCGCCCAGTTCGAACTTCTCAGCTGCTCCATTTTCAGTAAGTCTTTTTAAAATGTTTACTTATTGTTTATTGTGTTTGATTTTACGTTGTTGATATAATAATCGTTCTAAACTTAAATCATGTTTGTAATGAAACCATATTTCATCTCAAATCGGTATATCAAAGTTGAAAATCAAATCATATTTTAACACATCCTTATTTGAAATCAAACCTTATTTGAATCCAATCCTACCATTGAGTAAAGGAGTATTGTACAATACTCCCTTACTCAATGATACTACTTTAATCCAAACCGTATTTTACCTTCAACCATATTTTATTCAAATCATATTAAAGTTTGATTTTGTTGTTTTGTACATACGTATTTCACATATATTTTCCATGTACTTTTTGTGACTGTTTTCGCATGGTATGTTTAAACCGACTTTTGTTGCTTCTAACACCATTTTAGCCATCTTTTGAGTCGCCAAGTGAACTGAATCTCAGTGAGACAGATGGTCCATTTATAAGAATCCCAGACGTTGAAAATGACGCTGAACTTGTTAGCAAGTTAGATACGAGTCGGTGCATTGAAGGGGCAGGGCAGACAAATGATAATGTAGATGAGATGGAAAATAACAAAGAAGTAACTAACACAGAAGGAATGACCAACGGTCATAAAACAATAAACGAGAATCGAACAATAAACGAGAATCGAACAATAAACGAGAATCGAACAATAAACGAGAATCGAACAATAAACGAGAATCGAACAGTAAATGAACATAAAGCAATAAATGGGCAGAAAACAAATGGACCAAATTCACCAAACGCTGGAGTTGTAACCAATGAGGTCAGTGAAACAAATGGATCAAATGAGCAGAAATGTTTTATATCACAAGCTACCATAAGCATAGGAAAACATATTACTGGTGACAATGTGAGCGAAAAAAGCAATGCCACAACTAACCCTTTGTTCCGCAAAAATAGCTTTAATTCTGTTCCTGTGTCTTTTAACAAATTCATGGAGAAGGTAAGTACTTCAAATATTAAATTTCTTGTCCGTATTTAAATTTAAATTAAATTGATTCAACATTAAAATTTTGTTCTTCATTCTCTTTAGCCCAGCGGAGGCTCAGCCGCTCACCGACCATTTTCTAGTGTGCAAGCTCCATTGTCTCCATCGCATAATTATCAACCAAATTACCAGCCAGCGCCTGCTTACCAACCACCGAAACCTGCGCCCCTTTCTCCAATTTCTGCACCTACGTCAACTCCTGGTGAGTTCAACTTTGCACATTCAAAACATAGATAAACATAAATTTACATAAATCAAAAGATACATCAAAATATTATTCTGTACATAACTGTAATACATTTCTCTTAGGGCGCTTCTCTTCTGTAAAACCTTCAGCTCCCTTTAGAGGTATTTAGTAGAGTTTGTCAAGGGCGCTTTACGTAGCTTTTTCTTTTCTTTCCACCTTTTCATCTATCATCTTTCAAATGATGGTATAACTGAAAATTTCAAATCAAGAAGACTCTACCTTTTTATCTAATTGTTTATTAATTTGTTTTTAAGGAAAACCAGATTCCTAAAAAAACACTTTTAACTTCCATACAAGAAGAAAAAACAAATTTAACTGAAATTTTTTTAAAGCGTTTCTTGTTGTACATGTTGTCTTCAGCACAAAATTAATTCACAACTCTTATTGTTTCAGATACTAAGTCTTTTAATACCAGCCCCCGTCCCTTTTCCCTGGTTATAGAGTAAATTTCGAGCAACCGTAAATGTAATACTTAACGTAGAGCACTTGTCCCCTTAAATCGCAGCTTGAGGCTTAACGACATGAATGACCACGTTTTTACGTTAACGACTTCACTAAACATTCACCAAACTAAAAACCGTTTCAATAACTGATATATGTAATACATCTGAATGAAATGTGGAAATCATGTAGATGCGTAGAATTGTAACTATAATTGTGACATGCCCCATTCCCACTTCTTTTTTATACGAAACATTTTTAAAAAATTTTATACAAAAATTGGAGTTTTCTTGATTTATTGTACAAATATATATTTTGTAATATTACAAACGTTATACTAATCATTTAACATTAGGTGGGTAGGATATATGTATTTTTGGACCCACCTAAAAACGCCAAAGGAATTCATCTTTACATCGTGTACCCACATATTCTGTCTAATTTCGTTACATTACTGTACTGTGTACATATATTTTCAGTAGTTAGCTTCTTGCTTTCGCTTTTGGTCTTCTATTCAGTTACACGTACTTCATTTACGCTTTTTTCTTTTTATTTACTTAATATTACTCTTTTCTTTTTTCTTTTCTTCTTGTACTCACCATTAACCAAATCCACTGGCAATTAACTTCCATTCGTTGTTAACGTGTTTGTGTGTTGTGTTTTGTTTCGTTGGATTTTGTTGTGTCCATTTAAAAATAAATTAAATAAATAGATAAAGGACGTAGTGTCCAAAGTATAGTGTGGCCTCCCTTGGAGAATTCCGTATCCCTTGAGTTACCAACCGCCAGTCCTTTATATTACCCCCCGCCATCACAGGTGCCAACGTTTCAAACTCGCAAAGTTCCTGAAAAAGAATTCGAGTACGACGATACAATCCCGATAACAGAGCACGAAGAGTTGTGCAATTTAGTCCAGAGTTACCCCCCGAAAATGTCTGTTTGCAGCTCGGAAGTTAGCCAAATCAACGAGCAAAGGAGAAAGAGTACTACCGAATGCATGGAGACCATCTCGAACGTTCTTGAGACTCAGATGCTCGTTGACTCCGTGATCAAGGATAGGCCAAAGTCGCCACCTCCTGTTGACCAAGACGTTGTTGTGAAGCCTAGGGTTGAACCGAAAGTTTATGGCAATGGATGCCAAAAAACTTGCCCTATGACGAACTTGGAATTTTGCGCCTCTTGCCCGAGGAGGCCTAGTGTTGAATTAAAGCGACCCGCGGATTTCCAGAAACCAGATACACTTGGCGTACAAACTGGAGGAACTGTCTCAAAAGTTGAGAGTACTGTCCCAAAAGTTGAGAATACTGTCCCAAAAGTTGAGAATACTGTCCCAAAGAAATGGGAACCTCCCATGGTCCAAGCTCTTACCGTGGCTTCCAGCATACCTTACACCATTAGTCCTGGACCAGAAGATGAATCTGCTCTAACAGATGCCTTTAACCAAATTCCGACTAAAAGAAGCCAATCTCAATTTGCATCAGCGCTAGCAATTGCCCCAGCACAACCTTTTAACCCACAGTGTAATCCTTTGGAAGCAGTACCATTACCAGAAGAAACTGAACCTTACTTCCCTCCGGAGCATCCATTTCTTCCGATGGCAGACCCAAAGCCTCCTAGATCTGAAATGCCGGACAGTGAGTTTGTTAAAGCTTTGAAGGTCGCCCCTGAGAGGCCTTTTACACCAAAGAGCCAACCTGTTAAGAAGAAGAAAGAAAAAGAAGACCCTCTATTCAAGGATTTGCCTAAACCTTTAGGAGGAAGGTTGACTATGAGGGACGCCTTAATGACGGCTTCTGAAGAGCCGTTCCATTCGTTACCGGAGATTTACAAGGAAGAAGAGCCTGCTATGGAAGAGGCACTTAAAAAAGTTCCCCAGAGGAGTTTAATTAAACAAGGTCCACCAAATCCTCGCCCTTTCAAGCCAATTTTGCCAGACACTTTTATTCCTTTCACTGAAGGAGAAGTCACCCAACCTCAATTACACTTTCCCCCAATTACTAGCGAACTTCAAGCTACCCAAGGATACAGGGCTGATTACTCTCATGTTCAATCGGAGTTGTCTTCTCAAATTGTGGAACAGCATCATATGGAACAAGTAAGTTCGTGTTCCTATCAAGAACACGCAGCTGTGCAATCCATGGTGAAAGAACAGTGTATACAGGAAAATAATGTTGTTCAGAAACAAGTAGCAAGCATCGTGAAACAAGAAGAAATGAATGGGAAACAAGTAGGAGTGATAGAAAAACAAGCAGAGGACGTTATAATGAAGAAACCGCTTGATTTAGCTTCAGCCTTGCACAAAGCCGAAGGGCTGCCATCTTACCAAGCTTACTTGAAGATGGACGAAGGTCCTCTACCTGTTCCTTTGGAATTGGCCGATGTACCAGGGTGCAGGAAATTATCGAATCCTTCTTCTTTTGGAAGTCGCAATTTAGGGAATCTTTACTCAAGTAATCCTATACTGGAAACCCCCAAAGCAAATCCAGTGAATCCGGCAAATCCAGTGAATCCGGCAAATCCAGTGAATCCGGCAAATCCAGTGAATCCTGCAAATCTAGGAAAATCTAATCAAGGAAATCTTAATATAGGCAATCCTAATTATGATCATTTTAATCTAGAGAACCCTAATCATGAGAGTTTTAATCAAAAGAGTTTTAATCAAGGGAGTTTTAATCAAGGGAGTTTTAATCAAGGAAGTTTTAACCCAGGAAATCCCAATAAAGAGGACTACAATCCAAACAGTACAAATCCTGGAAAACCAAACAACCCCTTTCCAGGAAACCCCCGGAACCCCCTGCACAGACATTCAGACAATCCGCCACCAACCCCACCCAGAAAGGGAAGCTTGGGTGTTTTTGTTCCTCTTCCTGTTGGTTCTTCTAATCCTATTCCAACAATTGTCACTTCTGAACCTGCTAAGAAACCAGTGACTACCATTCAACCGGGCCAATTTAACCCCAATGTGCCCCAAATGACGTTCCAACCAGTAGTGGAGGATTCTAGGGCGCCTCAGAGCCAAACGTTTTCTTCACGTCCTCGCTCTTTAACCCCTAGCATGATTAACCATCCGGCGCCTATTTTGCCGTATTATCAAGCGAGATTGGTGGCTCAACAGTGCGCAGCCCCAACCATTAATCTTCTTGATCCCCATAGTCCAGTGGTCTCTAGATCACCAAGTCCTTGTATAGAACGGTCAAGTTCACCTTTTAAGCCTCAACAGATGGTTCCTAGGGCTAAAAGTCCTGCAGAAGGCCCTCCACCAAATCCGCTGAAGAATCCTCACATGCTTAGCGCTATAAATGAGCCTAAGGAAGTAACGCAGGCTAAGAAGACGTTGTCTACTTTTGTGCCTTACCATAAGGAAATGATGGAGAGAGAAGCTTTTAAGACCAAGACTTATTATAATCCTTTTCTTGATGCCGGGGAAGATATTGCAACACATGATAACGCCGAAGGGCTACAATCACACCAGCAAGTCAGTAGGGTGCAACAGAAAATTGTGGCTCATCAGCAATTGGGCTCGCAAGAAAGGGCTGCTCAACAGATGGGAGCACAACAACAGATTGCAGCACAACACCATCTTACCAGTCAACAGTGTTGTGCAGCTCGACAAATTGCAGCTCAACAGCAAACTACAAGTCAACAGTGTTCTGCTGCTCAACAAATTTCAGCACAACAGCAACTTGCCAGTCAACAGTGTTGTGCAGCTCAACGCAAAGTAGCAGCTCAAGAACCATCAGTAGGACAAAATCAATTAGAAGCTCAACATCAATTAGCAATTCAACAACAATTGGCAGCTCAACAACAATTTGCAGCTCAACAACAATTTGCAGCTCAACAACAATTTGCAGCTCAACAACAATTAGCAGCTCAACAACAATTTGCACCTCAACAACAATTAGCAGCTCAACAACCATTTGCACCTCAACAACAATTAGCAGCTCAACAACAATTTGCAGCTCAACAACAATCAACAGCTCAACATCAATCAACAGCTCAGCAGCAACAAGCTGTATTGCCACAATCTTCAACGGTAGCTCAATATCAACCCCTAACAGAAGTTTCACGCAAAGACCTGCAGTATGGAGCTCAATCCCAAATGGTTCATGATGCTGAGAGTTTCAAGACTCTCCAGCAAGCAACTCGGGATGGTCAACTCATGACGATGGCGATTTCTGAGCAATCAAAGTTGCAACAAGATCACCAGTTAAACCAGCAACAAACGGAAACTGTCCAACGTTCTGTAGACAACTCAATACAAATTCAACGCAAGAAGACTGTCTGTGAAGAATATGAGCATACCCAGAAGGCGAAGACTATTGAGATTCAGAGAAATGTTACCGGGGAAGTACATCACCCGTTCCAAAAAGTTAACGCTCCAGTAGTTGACGCTCAAAGTACTCTTGGTCATGTTACTAACCCTCAACCACTGTGCTCCCCGTTCTTGGCATCAAACCAACAAGTTCAACAGCCCCAATCTTTATATACAACACCGGCATCTTCGGGAATTCCTCAAAAACCAGTACATGTGGGAAAACCTGTGATGGTGCCTCCTCAAATACAAGCACCACAAAAGCGAACAAGTGTAGACACTTCAACCTTTAGTACTCCAAATTTTCCTACGTCAACATTTGGTACATCAACCTTGGGTACACCAGCCTTTGGTGCTTCGACCTATGGTACTCCTTCCTTCGGTACTCCTTCGCACTCTGGTGCACCTTCATATTCTGGTACACCTTCAAGTTCCTTTGGAGCCCTTCCTCTTCATTCCAATGGTAGTAAGTCTGTAGCCACACCTTCTTCCACTCAGTCAAGTACTAGTAGACCCAATATGCCCCCTTCCACTGTAGGTTCTGGTGGCGGGCGCCAATCTGGTGGCATCAGGGTTGCACCCACAAGAGGCAGAGGTGTCTTGAACGTTGGAGGTCTTATCGGCTCAAGAGTCCCGGTGTGCGGTTGTTGCCATGGCCAAATCAGGTATTTTAGGCTTGGAAGTCCGTGTACGTTTTTATTGGTTTGCTTTCGCTATTGTGCTTTCGCTTACAAGAATGTTTCCTTGAAAGAGTTAATAGCCCATATTATTTTCATACCTTATACAATTACATGTCTTCCTTTATATTTTCTATTCTTTACTAACATTTTGTGTATAAATGTTTTAAATTTTTTTGGTCGAAACGCATATTTTATTATCCTCATTTTATTATTCTCATTTTATTATTCATTGTTTTAAATAATGTATTCTTGCACGTTTATGACTTAATTATGTTACCTATTTGATTACTACTTTTTTATCAAAAACGATTATAATATTGTCGTGCAGTGTGTTTTGCGTAATTTAACAAAAAGTAATTTCTTAACAGAGAATGCAGCTGCTGTGTGTATTAACCCTCAGGATAACCAAATTGACAAAAAATCTACATCTGGAGGGTTAGTTTTCGAACATATCAACAAAACTACTCGACTACCAACATCAGGAATTTCTACATCAAGTCTAAACCATCCCCAACCAGCCGTTTCCTTGTCCAAGCAAAGCAGTATCTCTTATTCTCCTTCTCCTTCTATAAATCAACCAGCGGCTTCTATGGATAACTTTTCTTCCTTCAAGGAAAAACTTATTTCCGAAATTAAAAGCGCCGCCTTCAAGCCATCTCATCAAAACTTCAATTTATCCCCTCCTCAACAACCATTAAATCAAGTTTCCACCGATAAATTTGTTCCCAAACAAAGTTACTCCAGAAATGCCATAGCTTCCCCAAAATCCGACACAGATGATAGCGGTAGCACGAGATCGCTAAGTCCTCCCAATTCAAATCTTAATGCAATCACCACAAGTAGTGTTAAAACTAACAGATTTGTACTACATAATCCGAATGGAGAGGAAGAAGATGACAAAGAACCTGAAGGATTGACCGATGGGATCCCGGTTTGTAACCGTTGTAGCAAAGAGATCTTAAGGTACACTTTAACCAGAACTTATAAATGCATAATGGGTTTGTGGTGTTCTTCATGTTAGCTGTTCAAAACCTCGGGCTGATTAAGATGCTTAATTTATTTAAATTTTTGTGCAGGGGTCCATTCATAACAGCTTTGGGCAAGATTTGGTGTCCTGAGCACTTTATCTGTGCCACCCCATCATGCAGGAGACAACTCGCTGACTTAGGGTTTGTCGAAGAACGTGGCCAACTTTACTGCGAGTACTGCTTTGAGCAATACTTGGCACCAAATTGTTCCAAGTGCAACTCGAAGATCAAGGGAGTAAGTAACAATGATGTCACGACTAGAGGGGGGGGGGGGGGGTTACAAAAATTTGTGACACTTTCTCATAGACATGGGGGAGGAAAATTAATAACTTTATACTCTCATCTTATTTTCCATTCTACCTTATTCCATTTAATTTCAATTCACCGTTCACTTTTAGTTTGTTTTTCATAATGTGACCCTCATCTTTTTTCCCTGAACTATTCATTTATTATGTATGAAGAATTCTTAGATATCTCAAGTTAAAATGCAAAACGCTTTATAATTAACAATTTTCACTTTTCATATTTACTAACATTTCGCCATTGTTTTGTCGTATGCCCAAAAAAATTAAATTAATTTCTAAATTGAACTAATAACTCAC
Organism: Quadriops clusia; assembly: GCA_033557875.1. Lineage (NCBI taxonomy): Eukaryota > Metazoa > Arthropoda > Insecta > Coleoptera > Hydrophilidae > Quadriops > Quadriops clusia. The sequence continues at coordinate 8,861 of JAWQRP010005355.1, forward strand.
TAACGGTTTGAAAATAAATTAAATAAACCTGGGGCTCTTAACCCTTTAACAAGTATATAAATAGTAGTGTAGTTTAGTCCAGAAAGTGAGTTTTTTTTATTTTCTCGCAGAGAAAAAAAAAAGTTGTGATTTTGATGAATATCAATGATTTGAGTACCCCTGAATCGATTTTGCCCTTCTTTGCTTTGATGTGTTCGTGTGGGGCGGGGGGAAGTGTGTAAACACGATAACTGAAAAACGACTTGGGCTAGATCAATAAAATTTTGTATGTAACCACTTTAGCTAAAAAGTAAACTCGTATCAACTTTTGGATCTATTCGGATAACCGGAAGTGGCAGTTTACCTGAAACGGAAGTATTAGTTTGCTTGAAGCGGAAATGGAACTTTTTCAAGTAAAGTGCCATTTTGCTTCAAGAAATGTATTCCAAATTTTGTTCTAGACTTAAAAATATCGAAAAACTCAAAGATGTCAAATTTTAGCAAAATTTTGCAACCGGAAGTGGTCTTTTTTTGGGTATTTTTTAAATATACATATGTGTATATAATGTCAAAATAATTCAAAATTCGCTCTGAATTCTAGTGTGAATCTCTCTTATTTTGTCTAGAACACCTTAGAAATATACGAGAAAATCGAGTGGAGACCACTCCATATTTATTGCAATATGCTCCCGTGTTTGTTGTAGATATTTTGGGTAAATATCTCAAGTGTATAATATAAAAATTACTCTGGTCTAAATCTGTCTTATCATGTCTAGTACACCTTAGAAATATACGAGAAAGTCGAGTGGAGGTCGCTCTCTATTTATTACAAACGTTAAAACTATTTCATCATCGTCGGAGTAGTTTAGTTGTCAACACGCTGGCCTTTAGTGGGGTCCTGAGATCAAGACCCAGCTGCAGTGGTGATTTTTCTGATTGGGAAAAAATTTTGAGCGTCTCATCGTCAGAACTATATATAGAGCTTATGGTACTGTGTTCTGTAGGTTATTTCATATGCACGTTAAAAAATACAATAACCATTTGAAATGGCTAAATGTCCTGGAGTCGTGGTTCCAAGCTCTGACTTCGGTAATTATAATAATGTGTAAACAGGCCAACATTAAATAAATGACAAAAACTAATTAGAATTACAAAAATATGGAGTGGTTTCCACTCGATTTTCTTGTATATTTCGAAGGTATGCCAGATATGATAAGACAGATTCAGACCAGAATTTAGAGCGATCATTGAAGAATTTTGATATTACACGCTTAAGATTTTTAAAATAACTACAATAAACACGTGTGTGTATTAAAAAACAACTGTTAAAAATACCACTTCCGGTTGAGGGATTAAGATCAAATGTTGTCTGTGACTTTTTCGTCATTTCTAAAGTTTGTACAAAATTTGAAATTGATACCTTGAAGCAAAAGGGTACTTTATTTTAAAAGTTTCTCTTCCATTTCAGGTAAACTACCACTTCTGGTTATTCGAATAAACTTAAAAATTGGCGTGAATTTACTTTTTAGCTAGAATGATTACATACCAAGTTTAATTCATCTAGCTCAAGTCGTTTTTGAGTTATCGTGTTTACAGACAAACAAACATATACATACACCAGAGCAAAAACGGGCAAAATGGGTTCAGGGTATCTCCAAACGTCGAAATTCATCTCGATTTTGATTTTTTGAATGAACACAATTCTTTCTTTTTATACACATACTGCATATACGAGAAAGTATATAGCTTCTTTTACGGGTCACCATAATAGCAACAATTATTTTATAAATAACTAAATTATTATGACTATAGTAAATATAAAGAAAAATCGATCAAAATGCGTTCATAATGACAACTTATATTGTTGGATCTAGCGTTAACTTGCAATTGTCTTTTGGATTATTTGATTTGCAATTGTTTTGTTTTAAGGGC
>JAWQRP010005356.1:0-10771 GCA_033557875.1 Quadriops clusia
CTCACTACAGGCTAAGAATATTTGTTTTCTTCTTTCTTTAGTTTTATTCAATTCCGTAGTTAGAGAATAGATGTCGCCAGTTTGGTCTTCATTACTGCCGCAATAGTTAGTTCACTCGTTATCTTCACGAGGGGGCGTTAGTTTGTGTGGGTTGGTTTCGATGAACGCCCGAGGTGACAATAGGGGGAGGATAATTCCGTTCGTCTCTCTCTCTCTCACACACACACACCAATCAATTATGGTCGACCAATAAACATAATAATTCAATTTAATATATATATATTAAACATTATCTGTACTAGATATTATTTATAATGTAGCCTCAATGAGGATGAGGATAAGGAGGAGGAGGAGTAGGAGGAGGAGGCGGAGAAGGAGGAGGTGGAGGAGGAGGATTAGGAGGAGCAGGAGGAGGAGGAGGAAGAGGAGGAGCAGGAGGAGGAGGAAGAGGAGGAGGAGGAGGATGAGGAGAATGAGGAGGAGGAGGAGGAGGAGGAGGAGGACGAAGAGGAGGATCTAGAATCCCCATATTATCTCTACTTGTATTAAACTATATTATGTGTATAGAAGGAAAAAACTTGGCTCTAGCTATATAAATGATAGAAAATTGAACAAACTCAAAGTAGACTATTTCTCGGAGTAGCTACTAAGATTACAAACGAAGTGTACTGCTCCTCAAATTTTTCCCGGTGAGATGACAATGATCTCGAGGTGACCACCATGCTACCCCAAAACTTACAAACGTTACCCCACAGGATAACGGGTATACCCGAAATGAAATTCGTGCAAGAATTCCGACCGGATTCCGGGCAATGCTACCGGAATTATAGACCGGACTTGTGTTGTTTCACTTTATTCGTCGCGCATAAATACACTTCTTTACAAATGTGACCCATGCATCTCTCCTCCGGCTCCTGTTATAATGCGACACTGGTGGAATGGAGGACATTTGTATTGCGTTGAGCAAATGTGTCGTCTCCTGCAGCTGGGCGAAGCGCTACAAATCGCCGGCTTCCCTCATGTGCGCCTCGACGACGGATGCTTCACATATCTCCTCCTGAGGGAATCATTTCTTTTCTTACCGGCGTTGGGAAGAGGCCTTACGTTGTCCGAGTCCCCCAGCGTGCGTCATTATACTACGTTTTGTCCTCTGTATTCGATATTTTTGTAAGTCCTGATACCGCATTCATCCATATACGATACCCGCATGTTCAAAGTATATGTTTTGATTACGATTTCCTCTGTAAGTGTGTATATGCTGTTAGAATCAAGGATAAATTCCCGGAAATATAACAAGCCCTCAAATCCGATAATTTGCAAACTCATTGCGACACCGTTGCGCTGTCATTCCTCGCAACAATCAATTTGAGCAGATCGAGCGGGATCGGGCTTGTAGAATGAGTAAGCCGTCCGTGATGAGGGTCGACTGGGTTTGACTAATTACCCCACTGTGTTGTATTAGCCTTTCGCGATGACTTCGGAAAGTTTCTTTGTTGTCGCGCATCGGTTTACGGTTTTTTTCTTTCATATTTGCAAACCCGGAAGTCCTCAGCGAGTCCGTTTTAGTGAGCTAATCCTGACAACATCATTGTGGACGAACCATTTTGGGATGTTCATCCTGGATGACACCATTTCATGAAGTTCTTCCTGGAGGACATAATTCTGGAAAATGCATCCTGGATTTCATCCAAGATTTCATCCAGGATTTCATTCAGGATTTCATCCAGGATTTCATCCAGGCTTTCATCCAGGATTTCATCCAGGAGTTCATCCAGGATTTCATCCAGGATTTCATCCAGGATTTCATTCAGGATTTCGTCCAGGATTTCAACCAGGATTTCAACCAGGATTTCAACCAGGATTTCAATCAGGATTTCAACCAGGACTCCATGCTATATCGGCTATAACACATAAAAATGTGCAACAAAGAAGGGCGAGCTGAAGGATCGTCTAGTACGAGTCTGTAGTCTAGGGCGAGTCTGGAATCTAGTTGGGCACTTTTGGAAGTTTTGCAGCATCCGCAGGTGGAGCAAAACGAGGAGGTCTATAGCCGAGGAAGTTGTGTGGTTCACAGCTGCGGGCGGATTTACAGCCGGGTAGAGCTTAGCTGCTCAAGGCTGCCACAGCAGTAAAGTGTCCCCGGGTTTCCCCTATTTTATGATCATTCTATGCAGACTCCTACATATTCCTTTGGTATGGAAGGAAATGGACTGACACTATATCACTTTGGATTTGTTGCGATTTTGCGCAGATATTTAACATTAAGGGATTGCGTGCAATGCTTATCTCCCCCGCTTTTGCTAATAAATCTGGCTGCGCGCCCGGATTGCCAATGCACATTTCGTCTACTTCTATTACCGCTATACATTCACAGGTCACAATAATAAAAAAGTAATAATAAGTGGACAAAGTCCATCAACAAACATAATTACCGTCGTAACGTACGTACGTACGTATTATTATATTATATATATATATATTATTTGGTATATGATTAGACAACACATGTGCCGAGTAGTGAACCTTTTCGTTAACTTTTCTGTTTTTTACTTTTTCATTATTTTTTTAAAATTTGTGAGAACGATCAATGTGGCTCTTTATGTTTTTGCATTTTACCAACTCATGCCAAAAATTGATATTGGAGATAAAATAACAGTTCTTTTAATGCGATTACTCCTAACAATCAATGTAAGACTAGCAATGGGTGTACGTATCTGCGGAAAGTTTTTGCAACATGAAAATTTTATAATAATTTTTACAATTAAAAATTTATAATTATTAAAAATAAGGAGTAAGACTAATATTAAATTCATTTCAATTAAACTAAATCTCAAATTCATAAATATGAAAATATCCCTATTACTATTATGTTCTTCTGTTCGCTACTATATACGTTACTGCTGCAAAAATTTTTAGAGAACATGTATATGTCGAAATCATAAGATTAAATATATATGTAGGGTAAAATGTATATGTGTACATGGCTGCCCGTGATTTTTCACGGGCATTAACTAGTATATAATAAAAAGTCCCCGACCGTACACTGAAAGAAATCCATATAGTAACTCTTAACAATCAATTATTGTGAAAAATGGAGTACAACTTATCACAATTGTGGTGTTACATGCAATAAAATATAGCAGATTTGACCATGCATTTTGCATAATTTATGTACCTCTTATAGTAAGTAATTTGTGATAAATTCTATATTTTATTGTACATAATAAAATTAGTGGAAACCATTCTAAAGCGTACATTTTATTATTGCTTATGATTACATTTACCACAAAATTGTTGCTATTGAAACCCTCCGCATAAAAGGCAGCAAGAGTCGACTATTTCGCACCGCATGGTTACCCCGAACTTTTGGGTTAACGCGGCACGCATGTATGTAGGAAGAAGATCGCATCGAAGCTCCAGGTGTAAGATGGTATACTATTCACTCGCTCTAGACCTTCCCATTCTTTATTAGATACTATTTTATTTAATAAATATTTTTGTTTACAATAATGTTCCAGTTCAAACCCATCACAATTTCATTTTATTTTTCAATAGCTATTTTTAAAATACAATATACATAGTAAGTTTTATATTAATGCATTTTACTAGTTGGAGTATTATTTACCACAAAAGAAAGTACAAACTGCAAAACAAATTGTAATTTTGATTTTTATTGTTGTGGTTGTAACAACAGTTTCGTGTTATTTCTTATGAAAATGAAATATGTAGAAGAAACACAATATTGTTGCAAAAATGTTACTACAATTGAGTAGTAAAATGTATTAAAATTAATGCAAATCCATATATGGACAATAAAATATGGTACCGGCTACCACAATTCTCGTAAATTTTACCACTATTTTCTTTCAGTGTACGTGGTATTAGCAGTAGTAAAAAATAATGAAAATTTGTGATTTAATTTAACAATCAAAGATTTATTCACACGAAAACTACTAATTATAAGAAAACGCCAAAGAAATCAATTAAAAGAAAGATTATTATTAGTTGATATGCTATTAGATCTTGGATTTAAGTCCGTTAATTAGATATAATTTATTTGAGGATGAGAAGACCGCGAAGCGAGTGAACGAGCGCATATGTTGTGTATTGAACACTAATTATTGGTCGTCTATATCTATGTTTGAATATACAAGAGCATATTTTATTTTGTTCCCGACTGTACTTCCATCTGAAATATCCTCCTTCATGAGAAACGTTGATCGTGGTGAATGCCCACCCTCAGCGGCTCTTACATCCATTCCCTTTATAGCTAATCAAAACCTTTTTACTTATCCGGGAAACTCCTCGTTTTAAGAATTATTACGAGGCACGTAGAGATCTTTTGTGAGGCACAAGTTAATTAGCGGTGGAAATAGAAACGGGCCAAACATTGGCTTCATAGTAAAGAGAAGCCGGACGCAGGAAATATCGCGGTGAAGAGGTGCTCGACTGACCCGGAACACCATTGTGCGGCTAAATGCGTTTTAGCAAAAAACCTGCGGGTTATTTTGCCTTTCGGCCCTCCCCTATAGTCGATAACCTTTGAATATCTGCCTCGATTTGCATACAGCTTGCTGCCTCTCCTAAGCGAAATCGTGTGGCTATTTTGCATACATTCGATACGAAAATCTTACGGGGATTTTAGATTATAGAAAGATTTAAAATTATATATAAATTTATATAAAATCAAAAGAGACATTTATAAAAGTAGTTTGTCGATTTTGCCTTTGGTTTAAATTTAGATTACTATTGTTTGTTGATAAAATATCGGGGATTTAGGGTGATTGGGATTTGTTTATTATGCAGTAACGTATTGTACTCATCACAAGCCGTAAAAGCAGTTGGTTCTCTTTCTTAAAATTTATTTACAAAAATTGAGAAAAAGTATACCTTCTTTTTACTGGTTACTCCAATACCCATTTTGCAGCAATAATATAAAGTACAGAAGATACAATAAGCACGCACATAAACAACTGAAATGTGCACAAAGCGATTGTTTCGAACGTAGAACCTACTTATTTATGATATCATCCGTTTTGTCTTGTTTATGCTGCTTCATCGAATTCGTTATTTTGTCCCGGATCTATTGATGAGCAATTATTTCCCTTAGATTTCATTATTTCTTCGCAGTAGTTTATGCAGTAATTGGACGTCCGGGCAGTAGGTCTGAGATTAAAATCCTGATTTATGTATTCAATTATGAATTTTGTAGACTTCTGACCGGGTATTACAATTATTGAGTGCATAAATCTGGATTATAAATAAAATTTTGTTTTATTTATATTCTGCATTTTGTCATATTTCTCTGTTTCAGTGGCCTATGTAAACCTAGGAGCAGCTCTGATTGCGGCCGGTAGATGTCAGGAAGCCGTGACAGTCCTGCGGCAGGGCTCTAGATTGGACGGCACAGGACTAAGAGACAGGCGAGAGCACGAAACAGCTCGCGTGTCCGCTCTTCTTCAACTGGGCGCCCTCTATTCCGAACAGGGCCGTCTCCAGAGGGCGCTGGCTGCCTACCGGGAGGCAGCGCACTCTCTTCCGAAGTATTATCCGCCGCAAGTGAGTTGTAAACTAATATATTATATTTGTCCATAAATAACAAATCGATACCTTGCGACCTAAGTGCGGATTGGGTTTGACCCTAATTTGTCAAATTCAAGAGGGATGCTTACTTGCACACTCGAAAGTTAGGGGATGGAGCGGTCTGTTTCTTACTAGCACAAGAGCCAAGAACTCATGTGAAGACATTTTCACGAGCTGAAGGAAGTGTATCCTGTAATTAGTAACCAACTGGTCAGGGATTCTCTTGGAGACTATGATCTGACAAATGTCATGCTTACTGGATTGCCTGCACTTTACCAAACTGTTCTAAACCTCTAGTAAGCTAGCAGGACCGAGTGAGCAGAATCAAACTGTACTTATCAGAGTATTTATTATTTATTGTGTACTAAATTGTACCATATAAATATACAATTTCTTAATTTCCTTTGCAAACTACTCCTAAATCCTTACTAGTCTCAAGACTAAAATTCTTCTTACTCACAGCAGAATAAAGGACACTTTTCAGTGATATAGTAACAATAATTTATAATAAAGAAATTATTAAAGTGTCAATTAAAACTCTTAGAAATAATATGAATGTAGATACATATACTTTGCCAGAAAAACTTTTATCTTAAATATATTCAATTTATAAAAATTGAATACCCGTACATTCTTTGGCATATATTAACAAAGCTTTTTCTTAACATAGTTTTATTTTTTTTCTAAATTATTGCATTCTACCCATTATTTTGTTTTAATGACCTTGTAATTCACTTTATCCGTCAATTTATTAATTGTTCTAATGTTATATATGATATCACAATTCGACTCAAAATTAATGTCTTTGTGACCATACGCCCTTTGTGCACCAAGATGTTTTTATGTTGTATACTTTTTTATATAGTGTGAGATCCAGAAATTCAATGAAGTGGTAATTAGTAACGTTAATTAGGATATTATTAATATATTTTTCTTGTCTTATACATCTAACGAAAACAAACTCTGGATTTTTTTTGTTATCAATAATGTTTTTGAAAATACATGAATCTCGGGTTGGTTTTCCTAAAATTTTGTTTCTATTAAATATTTTGCAAGATTGTATGTTGGTGAAGTAATAAAGCTTAATATGAATCTTAAAGGCTTAAAGCTTCTGATAAGTTCGGTTTCATTCTCCTCATTTCGTCCTGCGTTACTTGTAACCTATTATAAAATTTCAAACCTGGCAAACTTGTGAGCTGGCGCTAATTAGTACCGTCGCAGAAGTACTTTTATTTCTATTCGTAGGTTGCTCGTTAATGCGCAAATTAATTTTCTTATAAGGATATACGAATAAAACTATAATATGTATTCAAACAACAAGAGTATTGCATGCGGCGAGCGCAAAAAATTGGAGTTGGAAATTACGCTTAACATAATATAGGTCGCATGTACTTCCGGTGTTTACTTACCGAACATAATAATAATGATTATAATTTTTTGTCGTGAAACAATAATAAGAAGCACGCAATACGTGTAATGCTTCGATTATAATTCTTCTGACGACTGCCCTCGCCGTTTATATTGATTCTAAAGAACTCGCTCGGACGGAAAAGTTTTCGAAAAAGGAACGAAAAGCCCACCTGAAGGATTAGCGACAATAATGTTTTGTTTTTGTGTCGATTCAAAGAAAGATCAGCGAAACTCGGAATAAGTACGCAAAAGAAGCGAGTTTTACAGAACGTACTTTAATTACGGGAAGAAATGGAAACATCAAGAGCGCCCAGTCGATATCTGGAATAATTATCCTCCTATTATAAATTCGATTCGAATTTCTTATTTTATTAGATCCCGCGCCCGACATTTTTACCTCTTCCAATCTCCAATCAATATGATGGAAAATAAAAAAGTTTAAAATGTGAATTTAATACTTCCCCGTAATTAAAAATTAATTACCGGATATTGAAGCCCACGAAGGCGGAAATTTCCTCGTGAATTCCTTAAGGCATTAAATTAGAACATCTTTTACACAAGTTTTTAATTTACAGTCTATTGAATGGTATTTAAAAGAATAGTCGTTCTTGGCTTTTGTTCCAGAGTGTGTTTAACGTCCTGGGCGAGACATTGGCCCGCCTTCATCAGGACGAGGAGGCTGAGAGGTGGTACCAGGCCGCCTTGCATGCCCAACCTGATCATATTCCTGCGCACATCACCTATGGGAAACTGCTTGCCAAAAATGTAAGTCCTTTAAATTGATACTTTGTCCTATGAGCTGAGAGAAATTTGTCTTCTCCCACGAATGTACCAATCAGCAAAGCGGGAATCGTTATTTTCCTTACTTTCGATTATTGTTATTATTATTATTGATTTTGAAAAGGACTTTCAATTAGGTGAATATATTTAACGTTTCTTCCGATAAAATAAGCAAATATGATTTCATTGTCTTGAATAGTTTCTTGAGGAAACACTAGCTTTCCACTGTTACTATTAGAGTTTCGGGAAGTTGTGAAGTGCAATTGAATTTTGTGTGATACAAAGCTGCAAAACAGCTTTAAGATTCTAAAAGGCTTGGCTCGATTACATATAGGCATGTTTGGATTTGGGAAGGAGTTGAAAACAGTTAAGAATGCTGTTTTTTAAATTTAGAATATATCTATCTCCAATAATTCAAATGATTTAGATGGTCACAATATAATTTATTTAAATATGTAACTGTATTCCTTGAAAAGTGTTAACAGTACTAACATAATTTCATATCCACAATTCATAGGACTATTACTTATGTATAACGTATTCAAGAGGTAACCAATGTAATATCTCTACTAACTAATGAATAAAAACAAGTCAAGTAGTTTAGTATTTATCGATTTTATTCGATCACTATACTGTGTAACAAACAATAAAAATTAAATGTTTATTTCGCTTCTATAAGTATTCAATTCAATTAAGGGTGCTGTATCTATATCCAACATATATGAAGATAATTTCAAAATCATTTAGCGCTTTATTTATGTTAGACATACAAGTCACACATTACGTATGTGTACAATTTTATTAAAAACTTAGAAAATTAATTTGCCACCAAATATCGAAGCAAATTCCAAACTTCTCAAAATGTGTTAAAATTAATGAATTTATTAATTAGAAACCCACACCTACCTTCCAGTCAATAGAAAACAAGGACGATATCATAATATTATATTCACATTACTATACACAATGTTGCAATTACAAAAGAGTAATTTATTAACACAAAAATAACTCAACTAGTCTTTCCAGTAACTATTGAATTAAATACGAACCATTTAGTGTTTCGAATAAACTCTCAAGCTACACTCATAAATATATCGAATGGATCAAAATTTCCGAATGTTTAAAAGAAACATTTTTTAACTTTGATTTAACCAAATTTCGTAGTACATTTAAACACTTAATAGTTATGGATACTCCATTAAATTTCTTCTAGAGGGTGATAATAAGCTAAATAAAATGAAACCTTGCTAGAAAGTTGCAAAATAAATTCAAACCAAAGGAGAAAATCGAATATATTAATCAAATTAAATGAGAAATTCACAACTCCAACCGGAAATATCTTTTCAGACATTTAAACTTAATACAAGTAAATTGATGATCTTGGTCTATGTATAAATAGAAAATAGATAATCTGCAGATATTTCCCATTAATTTAGGTGCAAAAGGTGATTTCACAGAATTTAGACTAATAAGAAATCCTGCAAAATTCTGTTACCATTTTAATAGAGTTACTCATTCAACAAGAACTATTGAAACAATACACCCTTGCTGAAGGAATTACGTAGTACATTTTTATCATTACCAAATTATTTTAAAAGTTCGTTTACTAAATGTAGATTGATTAGAATGGTTTTTTTCTTGGACATTTATTATGGATTATTTAATTTTGTTTTCTTGGGTTATCCTGTCCATGATTACAACGAAGAAATGAAAATGATGATTTTTAGTTTTACATTAATTTCTTTCTCAATTATAGGCCTGACGCGTTTCGCGAACTATTCGCTTCTTCAGAGGCCTTATTATACATTCATAAAATCATAGACATTAAAATTAAAATCTGAAACAAGACAAGAAAATGTGTAAACTATATAAGTTACTTGTCAAGGTCATTTCAATTCTGTTTTTATTCTACGTACTTATAAGGTTGATTATACACTAGTTCATATTAAGGCTAGATTTACACCCTTTCGTTGCTGTTGCCGTCTACATTTTAATATCGTGTAGTTTGGAGCAGGATAAGATTATCTCTGGAATTTTTTTTTGCAGGCACGTTTCGTTTCTAGGCTATGTACATTGCGGACAGATGATAGGATCAGTGGTGCTATTGTGTTTTGTTAGGTTGTTCGTGGGTAATTTGTTGGTTTCTAAACGGCGGTAAGACACTAAATTTGAATTTGAAAATTGATTGCATATGTATTATTGGAGTGTTAATGAAGGACTTTTATCAAGGTGTGATAGAAATGGCTTAAGCCTTCTATATCGCGTCGATCGTTGACTACTGTTCTCTCGCGTCTGTGAATGTGGATCATTTCTAGAATGTTTCTTGATTTGTCGTTAGTTTCGTGTTCTAATATGGTTGGATTATCGAAATCGAAATGATGGTTGAGATCTACTGTGTGTTTTTTTAAAGCTGTGTTATTTTGTGTATGTTTATTGATGTTCATTTGATGTTCTTTTATTCTATCATATAAGTGCCTGCGGGTTTGGCCAATATATGACATTGGGCAGTCCATGCAGTCGATTTTGTAAACGCAGTGTGTACAGTTGAGCGTGGGTGTTGGTGCTTTTACGTTAGTGAAACATCTAGCTTTGCTTGAGTTACGATTTTGGTGTGCTATTGTTAACGTTTGTGGTTTAATTATATTGGCAATTTTCTCGGATAATGTTTGAATATATGGCATGGGTATGAAGTGTTTAGATGTGGTTGCTGTTTTGCTTTTGTGTTGATTAGCTGTTTGATTGTAGTGTGCATGTGTGCGTTGTTTGATTAATTTTTTGATTATCAGGATAGCTGTAGTTTAGTAGCATTGTGGAGGCTTTGTTCAAGGTAGTTATACGTAGGTGTGGTGATGTTAATTTGACTGCTCTGTATATTAGGGTTCTTGCTACATTTAGTTTGTGTGATATTGGTTGTGATGATTTGAAATTTAAGCAGCGACCTGATGCTGTGGGTTTGGTGTACCATTGTGTGTGAAAGTTATTGTTTTGTCTGTTGTGT
>JAWQRP010005357.1:0-10770 GCA_033557875.1 Quadriops clusia
TCCCCCCCCCCCCCCCCCCCCCAATACGTCACAGTACATAGTTCTGTCAGATAAAAATAGAAAAAAGTAATTTGACAACTGTAAACGCAATTGTCTTCGTTTTCTTACGGTGTTGGTGTTTTGGTTGCCCCTTGCGGTATATTTTGTATTTGAGTTGCCCCCCTGCGGTCATTTGGACCTGCCCAGAAGTCGTGCTTCCGGATACACGAGCCCTGTTTCGTCTGACCGAAGTCAAAAGGTAAGAAGTTGTTATTTTACAGTTGTACGCGTTTCATTTTCTTTCTTTTCTATATTGTCATATTATTAAATATCCAATTTACTCGTCCCTGTACAACTATAACAAGACTATCACTGTTTTAAAGTGTACGTGCATGGGCTTCCGTAGAAATTGTGCTGTTTGGGCAAATTGAGTGTGTAAGATATCTACGTAAAATTCTTCATTTTTCAAAATCCTTAAACAGGAGCCGAATTGTGACATCCTTGTATGTAATTGTGGGCAAAATTTTACTAAGGCGATTTAGCACTCCATCAATTCAAGGCCGTAACAACAAGATAAAAGGGAAAATTGCTTATCTATTACCGACCGCAACATATGAAGCGATTATGTATTTTGAGTCATGTGCTAGTTATCATAAAACCGGCCAATGCCTACGGAGATGTACTCAAATCCCTGCGCGATCCCTAACTGCAACAATTGGAATCAATGAAGTGAAGATCTGATTTCGGAGCAAAATAAATCGCGCAAACCAACTGGCCAAGCCTATGGCGGAGTGAACCGAACGAGTTCGCTCCTTCCTCGGCGGTTTGATTTGATTCCCGCGCCACGATCGCGACCGGCCGGTCCGTTGTGCGTCTCTTCCCAGCAAGAGCCTGTCAAACAATCGCGGAGAACACGAACCACGAACACGAATTGTGCTAACGTGCACAGTCGCGGAGATATCGCGATAGTGTAAACATGGCGGCATTTCGGTACACACACGCCGTCGTGTGCAGGATACCCTTGTCTCTGCGAACACGAGGCCAAATCGAACTGGATGAAGCGAAAAAACAACACGAAGCTTACGTGCGATTGTTGCGAGAGCTGGGCCTCGATGTCATTGAACTACCACCTGACGAAGCCCTTCCTGAGTGCGTCTTCGTCGAAGACACCGCCGTCGTTTGCAACGGAACCGCGTTAATTACGCGGCCGGGTGCTACTCACCGTACCAAGGAGGTATTTCTCAATTAGCCCTCATTTATAACCACTTATTCTAGGATGAAATTGCTTGTTGCAAATTACAACCTATTGAACACGTTTCGATCTAGGTCACTCCGCTACGCCCTGTTGGCACTGTTTTTAAACCATTTGTTGTAAATTACGCTGCGTACTATTGTTGCTTGCGTACCACTTTTTGCGCTATTCTATTGTGGTCTTAATTGCAATTGAAAAAATAAGGATATGAAAACATTATAGTTTTTACAATAATAGTAGGTATGCGTGGCAGTTCGTTGTCTATTGCTCTTAATTGTATCACTCAAACTTTGTTTTTTCTTCCTTTTTCGTTACTACTGATTTTTCAATAGGTATACGGAATAACTAACTCAAGGACAGTATCCTAATATTTAGATCAAAATCGGACAATTGGATTAGTGTAAATTGAAAGGACTATTCAACTTACAATAGCCCTTTAATCGACTTTGTTAAAAATCATTTCAAATTACACTCACAGAGAAAGACTCATTCACAGAGGCTGACTCATCCTCGTTATACCTACAGCTACGGCGAGAAAACCGTACAAGTTTGAGTTGGAATAAATGTCACATATTCTGTTCTAATCCCTCTAGGCATTCGCTTTTTTGTCGCGTTACATTTGTAATTCAGCGGTACACAGTTTGTCGTTTGAACCTACATGGATGGCCCACTGATGAGGAAAGATTACATCAAATGTGCCCGTCTGTCGCAATAATTATTTCATGTGTGCGAGGACAACGAACTCATAAAGGCTCTCTTTGCCTTAATAACGTTCGAAAAACCTTTATGTTCCACAAACACGAAATGTTTCATATTTCATGTCCCACTATTGTTTATTAAATTCCATCTCGAGGGATCTCAAAAGATTCCCATGCCTCGGTAATCACCTGCGCAGCCACTCATTGCAAAAAAGTGCAGCCATGCAAGTTGGTCTGAAAATACCCAGCTTGTATATCTCATCCCGTTTCACTTATTTACCCTAGACCTTCATAAGTTACATTTCTTATTTCCTCCTCTAAATTGGTTTCTACCAACTAAATCGTAGTGGGCGTACGCATCAGAGGGAACAAAAGTTGAAAGGTCAAACCGCTCTTTCATTATTATCCGTTGCTGGTGCGGCTTAACAAAACGGAAACAATTACATAATGCAGGAAAGAGAGTCGCGAGCGTACCTTCAACGACGCTCCCCAATTGTCGTATGAAAAATTCCCTGCTTATAAACCTGCAAAACAAACAAGTTTAGGAAATTGAATTACATGAAAACAGACTCTGAAAACCAAACAAATTTAGTCAACCGCTCGTGCATTAAAAATTGATTTCTCATAAACATTTCTACTCCTGAAGCATTTGAGAATCCCTAGGAAATTTGTTATAAATAGTCGTGCTAAACGGCTTTTGCAGCGATCGCTTCCACATAATATATTTTAAATCTTGGTTATTTATAGGCTCACGATAAACAATCGAAACACAAAAATAAACAATTTTGCGCATATTAGACTTCCAGATCCTCTGATCATTGGCTTTGAGCTTACATCTAACAGTCATCTTACTCCTCACATTTAATTAATGTAAATCTACAGGCATACCTAGCTTGTTTTTTTTTATTATGTTTACACACTTTTTGTAATATAAAGACGCACACATTCTAAATTCACAGAAAAATGCACACCCACAGTGGTTAACGAGTTTAAAATTACAATAACTGACACCTCCACAAATATGTTTACTTTTAAAATTTAAAAGCTCAACAAGCAAGTGACCTAACAAATTAAACGTACATTTTTATTTGATTGACACAATCGGCATAGTTAGGTACGGTACACGTGGTATTTTAATAGTTTCTATTTTTATGTTACAAATGAACTAACCCATAGCACAGAAAATAAATCATTTAATGAGTCATTATTAGGCACACTTGACCTATAAAAAAATAAAACACACCATTTGTATGAGCAACGAAATCAATTTAGTTATTGAAGGTATATTTCAGTTTTAGATGAAAATAAAATGAAATACATTCAAGTACAATTATGTATTGTTAAGTTATAATGGTAAAAACCCACCATATCTTTGTGAGGCTCCTATGTAATAAAATTGAAATCCATTGAAAAATGCTATACATGTCGAAGTCTTTTATTCTCATTGTATCAATTGAATTTCCTATAAATATACCTGCGTGAATAAACTCATAGTGCAGCCATTCATAGTTTTTGATACACATATCGCAATAACTGTTTGTCACTAATTCAAATAAACACATTTAACATTCTCTCATTTACATCCTCTGGCTATACATATTAAAGTTTACAACATTTTAATTTTGTATCATTCAACCTGCATAATTTTGAATCAAATTTCAGGTAGAAACCATACGAGTAGTTCTAAAAAAAGAACTGGACCTGCCGATCATAGAAATGTCCGATCCCACTGCAAGGCTCGATGGGGGAGATGTCCTTTTTACCGGTGAGTAAGAAGAAATAAGTAAGTAGCGAAACGTAACGTGAACGGTTTCATATGTACAGTTTATTTATCTGAATTTTTATCATGTTTCAGGTCAAGAGTTCTTTGTGGGTATATCAGACTGGACGAACGAAGCAGGTGCTCGAGCCGTTGCGGCTGCTTTTCCTGAATACCCTTGTACACCAATCAAGGTAAAACCTGAAAACTTAGTTGTTGGTGATCTTACACAGGGCACATTTCAGGTGAGGCGTGCTTCTTGGATTGTAACCAGCTGCACGCAACACCAGACTATGTACACCACTTACACATAAAATTTAACACGCTTCTTATGACATACATTTCGAATCAAAATTTTGTTTCGAGCATGATTGCTGATTGTCTAGATATTATTATTAAACGTAAGCCATTAGTACTATAATTTGCTTCTTAATTATTTTTATGAAAGCTAATATAGACTTAGCTTCAAGTTCTTTTAGATCAATAAGTTTTTTTTGTCTTATTTTTTTAAGTAATATTTTAAATTATCAATTTAAAGGTCCAATTTAATTAATTTCACTTCAGTCGGTTATTTTTTTATTTTAAATCAGTGGAGAATGAGCAACTACAGGCTTTTCAGCATGAATGATACCTATTAAGTGAGCTCAGCACAAAGTTCACTAACTGCATCAACTGTCAGCAACGTATTGTCACTCTGTGGTATTATAAATGCATGATATTACGGAACAAAAGATTATTATTGAAAATTGGAAGTACTTTATCCTTTCTTAAAATTTCAACAACTAAATTTATAGAATAGAAATATTTGTTTTAGTTATGTGCATATTTCACAGTATATTTACTTAGTATATTTACATCAACACGTTAGTTTTTATCTACCTATATAGTAGAATCTTATATAGATCTAAAAGCTTTTTTCTGTTAACATGTTTCTAGATAATTAGCAATTTAATATTCCGAAAGTCTAATTAGATGACTTACATGCAAACATCTTCCTGGTCAACAAACATAAATTAGTATGGAAAAACTTGCTATACTTCTGAATTACATTCTATAAATAATAATAAGATACAAACTCTAGTGTACACCAGTAGAACTTTGGATCTCCAATTCGTTTAAATCAATCTTACTGTACCATTGGATCTATTTTTAAATCAACTTACTATAAATGGTAGTTACCATTACCACTTACCGCACAAGCTAAAATGCACTTTTCCATAAAATATTTACATCTGAGCAAAGTTTAATTATTTTTGGAAACTATTAAAAATTAACTTAATGAATCCAATATACTAATTATATGTAATTATACATTTATCTATAGCGATTAATTTCATGAGTCTTTCCTATTCTTAGGTAGCAGAATCAAAACATTTAAAATCGTTTGTTACTATGGGAGGTCCCGATCTTTTATGTGTGGGAGCAGGTAAGGAAGCACATGAAGTATTAAAAAGAATGGAAAGAGAAGCAACGTTTAGTTATCAAACATTAACATTACCTGAGGATGAGGCTGCTAACGTTCTGTATTTGAATGGAACTTTAGTACACAGGACAATAGAAGAAATTCCGCAATCATATAAGGTTAGTTCAAGTGCAGTTTTACTGATATAATAATTTTTATAGTGAATTTATCAAGGACGTTTGATAAGTCTAGTAAAAAAGCAATAAAATGAACAAATTTTCCAAACAATTATTCATTTCTCCACATACTTGGAGACATAATTAGACCAATTTGTTTATCCCTTTGAAAATTAGAAAGCAAAATTCACATTATTAGCACCGATGATCTTGTCATTGGACAAATATTTTAAAAAGTACTATATTTGTTACGTACCTTTATTCAGCAATTTTCCATGACGATATCTTGGATTTTTAAAATTATTTCTGGTATAGTAAAGTCAGCTAGATGATCAAGCATCTTTTGTTGATGTCCAATCATATTCAAATTTGTTGATTAAAAGAAAATGTTTTTCAAGGATAAAGTGCGCTTTGTCTAACTGTCTTTAATCAGTGCTGCTTACCACATTATTAATATTATTATTTGCCACAAGTAAACTAAGTGTTGTTTTTTCTGAAATTTGCTATGAGGCAGAGTGTTACTTTTTGGCCATGTCTACGGTTCACTAAGGTGCCAACTTTCGGAAATTTACTATACTTATCAAACAATGATCATATTGACACGCATCAAATGTTCAAAATATTTTTAGGTTTTTTCGGAGAAAATAGACTATCCAAGAAGATCAGTAAACATAACGCAATTAGCAAAAGCATCAAGTGGTCTGAGTTCTAGCTGTCTCCTAGTCAAACGTTCAAGGCATATTCGAAACCTTTAAAAAAGCTCATGTTTGTACACCACCTCAGGTCTTCATTAATTAATTTAAAGGACCAATAAAGTTCCAGAACATATGCATGTTAATGTTTCACCCGATTTTTAAGATAAATATTAGATTGTAATAATGGTACTTGATTTAAATGTATTTTTGTAAAATGTGATTTATTTACGTATTCGACATTTTAATAGTAAGTTATAAAAAATATGCATTCAAATTCACGGGACCTGCTTTTTTGGAAACTCCATGTATGTGACAATAGCTCTATTATATATTAAGAGTCAGTCAAATGTTCATGTTATGCATTAAATATATATTATTAAAAAGTCATTTGATGTTATAAAAGCTGATATACATGTGAGTAAATTTAAATTTATTTCTTGTACTTTACATTATTGACGTGTTTACTATTTTGTTATTGGTCCTTAGAAGTATACCTTTAAGCTATAATACATAGTAAAATTATAAATTTTATAAGATGAAGATTAGAGATAAGTTAACTTAAACCAAATATTTTTAAAATGGAAAATGTCTTATCCGAAAATTTACTCTTCTATTGGCTATCCTCATATATGTAGTGAAATACTTCAAAAGACTTTATTTCAATATTATTATTGAATTTCTTCAGAGTGGAATAATATCTGGATAGCTGTGAGTTATTATATTATTAGTGTTATAATAAGAAAGAATAAATGGGAGAAATTGGAGTATTACACTAAGTATACACGAGTTCATTCCGCTATTGGTGCATTTATGTAGCATTTTTAATAACAATAGGAACGATTTTCCTCAAACTAAAGATTGATTTAAGTTCAACTTACATAGATATCCCTAATTTCTTTTATTTTATCTTTTTAGACCGAGCAAGAATTGTAATATCAAAGATATAACATTTTCTTTTTGTTCCAGTACAATCTAGGGTGACAATATATAATTTTTGTGTGTACATAAAATTATTTAAAGAAAAATGATTTTAGTTATACTTCTGCAACAATTGCATTATGAAATAATAAAAATGCGTTCTCAATAAGAATTGGATATTTGCCAAATAATATGACTATTTTGCTAAATAATGCTATTTGCGAATAAAAAAATTTTATTGTTTTAGCATATTGTAAGGGCAGTTTTTGTTGCCAATGTTAGCTTAATTTAAAGATGTTTTATGTTTATCGCAAACTACGATTTATCTCTTCATTCCAGTATTGAAAGTATTAAAAGCTTCTGCTTTGACACAATTTTAAAAATTATTTTTATATAACTTTACACTCTATGGATAATAATTTTAATGATTTTTTATTAACACAACTAGATGGTTTGGTTAACTTGACGAAATGTGAAAAATGTTTGTTAGTTCGTAAGATACTCTAAATGTACATTACCAGTGCTGAAGTAATATTCTGTATTAATTTTGTTTTTAGAGAGGATTTATTGTTTGTTTTTATTTTTTAAATTTCCTAGTCAGTTTATATTTTTTATATGTCATTGTTTATGTACTTGTAGTTAACCCGATTGGTTTATAAGTTTTCTGTTTTATACCGAAGTTGTGAAATTAGTATTTTATTAATTTATTGTCTTATCTAGTTGTGTATTTTATTGTGATCTAGATCTTTCGCAAATAAATAATGAAAAATAAATATAGCTATTACATTTTAATTTCTATTAAACGTGGGTAATGATTAGAATAATAAATAATGGGAATGGTATTATTATTTTTTACAAGGAAATTTTATATAAGGAAAGTTTGTATCTATAACAGTTTGTTGCGACTGTTATTCAAGTCATACATGTGTACGCCTATTCTTCAATGCCATTATTTTTGGAACAGATCCATCTAACTTTGAGACATTGACATACTACAACAAGGGTATTTATAAACAACTTTGAGGAGTCAATCACATAAACAAACAGTTAGGTAACATTTGCCCTTGAAAATTTATTATTCTAAATTGGTTTTAACACTATTGGATACAATAATTTTGCTTAAAATTTTAATTCATGTTTGTGTGAAATTAAGTGTAAATTAAATTTACTGAACTTCTTTTAAATTGATTACGACAATTCAAATCCATTTTTTGATCTTTGAAACGTGAGTAACAATTACTAAATGCGCTATTATAATACATTTAGCATACATAATAATGATTATGTAAATACTTTTGCTTTGCCAAGGATTAAGGCGCATTTTGTAATTGACCTACAATTGTGACAGTTTTCTTCCACAAGTGTGCGAAGAGTATTCCATTGATTTCAGAGAATTATAATTTAATAAATGATCACAGTATGGGCGGTAAGGTTTTAATTTATAATAATTAAACCTTGAATGGATTAACCAAGGACATTGGCGTACGTCAGTGGCTTACGTTCGGGATTATTTTCCGAAAAGCTGTGAAATAAAAATTGCGTCACGGCCTACTGGTTGAATCACAAACGGCGGATTGATAACAAGACGACAAGGTTGCAAAACCCTCCAAGTTGCAAGTGCCAAATTCATGGACACTGCACAAATAAAACTTTCATTGAACTATAAGTATGCATGCGCTACACGCGCGAATCCCAATCCCATTATCCAACTTTTTCAA
This sequence comes from Quadriops clusia, assembly GCA_033557875.1. Taxonomy (NCBI): domain Eukaryota; kingdom Metazoa; phylum Arthropoda; class Insecta; order Coleoptera; family Hydrophilidae; genus Quadriops; species Quadriops clusia. The sequence goes on from JAWQRP010005357.1 coordinate 8,598, forward strand.
TGGCGGCTATCCGTCAGACGAAAGATTCCACAGAGTTAAGAGTTAAGGGCCTCATCTGCGCTCATTTGCTGTGGCGATTTTTTTTTTAAATTCAGATAATGAAGCTTTGTAATTAATGAAATAGATGTACTAAAACCGATTACTTACTGAACAAACAAAATAGATCATGAAGGTATTCAAAACAGAAAATTTCTTTTCGTTTTTGCTTTTTTTTGTTGTAGGTCTATTCTTGTCATCGAAAGCCTTAATATTTGAGGATTTTTTATTTACTTTCAAAATAGAATTTTTCGAAATTAACTCCTACTTACAGATTCTGAAAGTCAATATAAAGAGAGGAGGCATTCTATGTATTGTTATATGTACAGGGTGTTCAGATGAATATGTAACGCAAAAAATGCGGCGTTGTTTGATCTACAAAGAGACGGCAAAAGAGCGCCAAAGAAGCGACAGTTTTTATGTTACACATTCATCTGAACACCCTTTATATTCACCAGAAGAACAATGTGTCATTAAAGAAATACATAATTCTAAATATCTGTATGGCTGAGACTAAACAATAGAAATTAGGAAATTACTTAATTTATAGTTTGGTTAAGAATTAATTATTATCGGTTGATTCCCAGCAAGTTGTGTTACTAGCGGGTGCATCAAATAAAGGAATTGCATTTCATGCACCTAAGAATGAATTATTTATTGATTCATATTTTATAAATATAATAAGGGTATTGTCTTGTTTTCATTACTAAAGCAAATAATACTTTGTACCCTAAGTAGTCTAGTATATACTGACTGAACATGCGTATTGATATCAATACGCATGTTCAGTCTTTTTCCAACTTGCAACTCTCTAGTAGACGATTTCATTGTTTTGTTGTTTTAACAACAATAATGTTGATATTTAAAAGATGAATATGCTTTCTATTGAAAAAATTATCTGTACAATAGTTAGTAAAATAATAAAACTTGTCTAAAATTATTCTAGGTATGATCATATTTTTGCTGGTGTTATTGGGCGTTACTATTGAAGTAATTTTTTTAAAGGTATCTATGTTTTTCACGATCACTGTAAACGTCAAATTGACGTTTAGACTGGCAGATATGACAGTGTCTTGCAGGCTTCCCTTTATTGAAAATAACAATATTTCTCGATTTGTCTTGTTTCCCAGTGCAATTGTTATAGAACTTTCTTGACAATTATATTTCTGGAGCTTTAGATAAGTAAGTTAAAAATGTTGATTTTTTATTCGGAGTTTCCACGTTAAAATAAAAATTAATAAAATTGTAAGTGTGTATGACTGTATCTGTGTTATTGAGTAGAGAATTAGCATGCGTTAAATGTAACACATTTGCAACAAATTTGTCTAATATGAAGTATGGTTTTATTGTACCAAATCTGTAGTTTTAAGGCTGTGAACGAAAATTATTTTAGAACTCCTAACGTATAGGCAACTTTAAGTGCAGGCAATGTACTTCTTATGGGGATGTATGAAAATTTCTTTTTAACAGCTACAATGTGTCGTGGCCTATTTTTTTTAAAGATATAGTTCATCTTCGTGAGAGCCTAAATATACTATCAGTAAAAATATCTTTAACAAAGGTAAAGTTCAAAAAACAAGCCACGACGCATTGTACCTGTATATTTAACCTATCATTTCGTATCAAATACTTTGTGCAAAAATTGCGCGTCTATAGTTAAAAATAAATTTGCATACATTACCATAAGTAATACATTGGCTGCACTTTAAGTTGCCTATACGGCAGGAGTTATAAAATAATTTTCTTTCGCAGCTTTAAAATCCATTTATGTATGTATATATTTACAATTAATTGTTTTGTCTAGAGGATGACTCGTATTTTACCTGGGAAGAGCTAGTAACGTCTAAATGCTAAAAAGGAATAATTAAACACAATTTGAATGTATTTGACAAATGTACTAACTAACCGCCAGATTGTAGATATTTTAGGTTAATAGTTATTTATACACCGAGGGAGTTAGACAGTGTATTATTCCCGAGAATTTAAATTATGCCCGAGACGAGCGTAGCGAAGTAGATTAGTAATTTTGCCGCTTATGCTTTTTATAGGCAAATGGCGCCACCATCAAGCGGGAAATAATAACTCATAGGTGTCTAGGTAATAATGTACGATATTACAGTTTAGTTTTAAGTCAAAA
>JAWQRP010005358.1:0-10769 GCA_033557875.1 Quadriops clusia
ATTATTTATTTTTTCATATGTTGTTTCATCATTTAATAAATTCATCATTTTATTAATATAATCATTTTTATTTATTATTACTATTTTATTGCATTTGTCAGCATTAATTGTATATAAATCTGGGTTATTTTTTAGAAAATTTTTTGTCTGTTTAATATTATTTTCTAAATTATTATAAAAATATTTTATATTATAAGGTATATTTTCATTTTTATTATAATTTATATTATGATTAATATTGAATATTTTTTATTGCATCTACTAATTATAATCTAATTTCATCTTTAGTTTTGAGATCTTTAATTTTATAAATATTGTTTTCTACATTAGCTATAATTTCAAAAATTGGTAATCTTTCTTTTTTAAAATATGGTAGATTAAATTTTGAGCCAAGTTTTAATAATTCTAAAACTTTATTTGATATATTTTTTTGTGATAAATTTATAATAAAATTATTTTTGTTATTTTTGTCGTTTAAATTTATGTTCTTTTGTTTATTTTTTAGGATGTTTAGTTTTTTACAGTGTTTGTTTTTAATTTTATTGAAATGTTTTTCAAATTTTGTACTTTGTGTTTTATAGAATTCATTTACAATATTGTTAGGTAATTTTTCATTTAATTAAATAATAAGTTTGTTTTTTTCTTCATTTAATTTAAAAATAACATTGCATGCATCATTTATTTTATATTTAGTTGATAGATCATACAAATTAAGCAATATTGAATTTCAAAATACTGCAATTAAAAAAATTTGAAATGCTTTAACAAAAAATGATTACCCAGAAAATTTAATTAATAAAATTATATCTAATAGAATTAACAAAATTTAAAAAAACCAAAATTCAAACATAAAAAACAATAACAATATCCAAAATTATATTATTTTACCATATATAAAAAATCTTACAGAAAATATTAAAAATAGATTTAAAAAATTTATATTAAAATTATTACTAAACATCAAAACACAACAAAACAATTTTTTTCTAGAATAAAAGAAAAAGATGACAAATTTAAACAATCAAACCTTGTTTACAAAATTAACTGTTTAAATTGTAATGCATGTTATATTGGTGAAACAAAATAATATCTACATAATAGAATTTATCAACATAAAAATTCTTGTAATAAAGAATTAACAGAGAATTGTACTGCTCTAACAAAACATTGTAAAGAAAATACACATACTTTTGATTTTGATAATGTTAAAATTTTAGAAAAAGAAAATATTTGGTACAAAAGAAGAATTTTAGAATCTTTAAATATTAAACATGAAAAATTTTCTATTAATTTTAAACAAGATACAAAGAACATTAATAGAATTTATAACCAAATTATTACAAGTACCAATTAACTTTCATAATCTTATTTTTATTTATTTAAAGTGAAACTTATATTTTGATTGTTTTGTCAATTAAGATAAGAAGAAATTTTATAAAACAATTTGTCAACATTAGGAAATTACAAATTTCATAATCTTAATATGTAATTACTCATGAAGAAGTTAATATAATTTATAACGAAACGTTGAGGAAAATATAAACAAATAATTTTAAAGACCTTATACCCAACAATTCATATATTTAATAATTACAATTTTATTATTTTAATCAAGAATGGAAGTCCCAAGAAAGGAATGCCATTGCAGTTAATAAAAAAGGTTCAAGATGCACATACAAAAAAAAACGTTGATATTAAGACTTCATGTCAGCCTCATATCAATTTATCAGTGCGGTTTCTTGATGTATTAGATCCCACGAAGGTATTTGCATAAATATAATAATCAGAATGAAAATTAGATAATACATAAATGGTTATAATGTTTTATTCTATAGCGATAATGATAAATTATTAATGTCAGCCAACACACACTTCGGAAACAAATTTTATAAGGTTGAAATTTAAAATTTTTATAAGATAAGATCCTAGGAACTATAGTACTTCTGCATTCCAAAATTGATATTCTCTGCCTAACTTAATATCCATCTATTATTATATGATTATTGAAATAAATATATATATGTAAATATATTTATGAATTTGATTTCGAATCACAAATTGTATGTAAGAATCTCAGACTACATAAGAATAACATGGTGTAAGTGATACCACATATATGTGGTGATACTTAATCACATATATGTGACTTAATATAAGAACGTCATTGACAAGAACTTATCAATGAAAGGCAGTAAAACGAAATTGGATACACTAATAGAACAAAAAATGTTAATTAATGACTTTCTTGAATAGTTTATATATTAACCTTCACACATATTTATACATTACACAAACCTAATCAAATTTCGTATACTATTGAAAACAGTCAAAATTTAATTTCCTGATGAGAATTATGCATAAGTAAGTTTCATATACTGTTGGCAATATTGAAAATTTAATTCCCTGTGAATATTTATAAAAGTACAAAATGTAGCTTCATAAATAAAATATTAAAAAAAAAATTAACTTAATTTCTATTATATGTTAATAACTTGGAAATCAGGAACATATTCACATTGGACAAAAAATAAAATATAAAATTTATTTTTAATCTTAAAATACTGAAAAGAGCCAAAAATAGTGTTATTCTATTGATGGTATTATACAATAGTGTGAATCTCCCTTACCCTTGATTTATTGATATATTAGATCCCACGAAGGTATTTACATAAATATAATAATTAGGAAGAGAATTAGATAATACGTAAGAATAACATGAATTAGAAGATGCGTACATAAAAATTAAACCATTTTGATGACACATAAGAAATAAATAATATAAAAACTTACCAAGGCTAGGCAGTAAAATGAAATTGGGTCATTCAGTTTAAATTATTTAATTTAAATTACTTAATCATTAAGTTTCATATAATGTTGCTAATTATAGAGCAAGCCTTGTCTTCTTTCATCATAATAAATTATAATGTACAATCTCGTTAAACTGTCCGTTTGCTAAATCATCCGTTCGCTAAACTATCTGTTCACTAAACTATCCAAACACTTATAAAAATCACAAAAACGAAACCAACAATATGAAACTTTATTTTGACAGCAAACTTTAACAAAAGAAAAGCGGCTACCTGATTGGCTGTTAGAAAAGCGTCACAGATTTTGATTTGACTTCAAATAAATACCCACTTGATTTTAAAAATATGTACTTCTTATAAACTATATCAAAATCTAATAGAAATTAAGTTAACTAATCACTTTGTTCAGTATTTTATTTATTAAGCTACATATTTATAAAATAGACAGAACCAAGTTTTAGCACATATATATGTGGTTTTAGTATCTGTTGAAAATGAACCTGATGAGATGCTTATAAAAGGGTAATTATAATTTAATCAAAATAATAATAATTTAATCAAAATAATAATAATTTAATCAAAATAATAATAAGTTAATCAAAATAATAATAATTTAATCAAAATAATAATAATTTAATCAAAATACCAATTTGTAAAAACAATCATTATTAAGCTCAGATACAACAAATATTCAATTTGTAGAGTAATCGATAAATGTTACGAAACATAATTTAATTACTTACTTATCTTTCAAAGACGATATTCTTTCTGAAGCGATTATTAGTCCATGTGTCAAAAAAATGACATTTCTTGCCCAGCTATCTGTCAAATTTGACACATTTAGGTTAGTTATCCGTCAAACTTGACACATCTAGGTTAGTTATCAATCTTGACAACTTCAATCTGAAGTCAACCAGTGAGTCAACTACAAAAAAAAGAACTAAAATGACTAAAAAAAACTAAAATGACTAAAAAAAACTAAAATGACTAAAAAAAGTAAATACTAAAAAAAAAGTAAATACTAAAAAAAAGTAAATACTAAAAAAAATAATCGATTAAAATTCTTTTCTAAGTTATGTGCAAGATAGAAATATCCTAATAATAATTATTTTCCAGCTTCTAGCATCAACCAACTCGAGAAAATTTAATTGGCTTTCGGAGTATTACGATGAAGCTTTCTTGGTCCTTAACGCTATTCTCCAGTACCATTACATTAAAAGACATGGAGCATCGTTCTCGGAATACTTTTATGGACTACAAAGAGCTTCCGTTTTCTTGGGAAAAAGTGCTACAGAAAAACAATTCTTGACGGAAAATCAATTCTTGAAGCAAAACCAATTCTCGACAGAAAATCAATTCTTGACGAAAACGCAAAAGGCTCTATCGTTAGCCCTATTGGTAATTGTTCCATACCTGAAACGGAAGCTCGAGCATTGGATCAACTACTACAGATTAGAGAAAGCCGAAGGGGCATTACAACGGAACAACTTCGAATCGTTCTTCAAAAAAACCCTCATCATTTTACATTCGCTTTTCGAAGTATCTTGGGGCACCTGGGTCCTAGCCAACTACTTGCGGTACATGTCCGATTCCGCGGAATCTCAATTACCCGAGTTAAACGTTCTCAATTTAAAGTTAATCTACTCGAGTCAACCGCAAGATGGCAGCTACTGGATCGCCCTCGCTCGGGGGCAACTTAGCTTCCAAGAAATCCGATCGGGACTCTTCCAAAACGTTATTTATAGCTCCTTGGAAATCGGGGCCTTCCTCACGCAATTCTTGCAGGTTTGGAACGCAGAAAAATCGACTTACGATGTCACAGCTCTTCCGACTCCGGAAGCCCCGAATTGCATCCGAAAGGAATACCACGGAAAGTGCCCCATTTGCCTGCAGCCTTGGAGGATCCCCACAGTTCTTCCGGTTTCCGGATTTGTTTATTGCTTCTCTTGCATTCTGCGTTATTTGCGAGAAAACGAAAGATGTCCCGTTACGAACTTACCTGCTAAACCATTGGATATCATTCGGTTGTACGATTCCAGCGATTAATCCTGAACTTAACAACGTTGTGATTGTTACTAAATATATAAAGAAATCAACAAATTAATTTATACATATCATAAGATTAATGTGTTGTAAATAGGTTCATAAATAAATGAAATATAAAAGTACTAAGGATATTAGAGTAGAAAGGCAATAAAAACACATTTTTCTAACTTTTTAAACTGTCTTTTATTTATCGTTTATGTTTATTCATTTTAAAAATGATTGAAACTCAATCCAAGGATTTTTTTTTTAATGAATGATTATTTGAAATGATGATCGAGTGAGTGTACTGTGTGTGGGGTTATTGTTCAAAATGTAAGAGGAAGTAGATACTAACAAAAAAATAATTAGTAAATAAGTAGTAAGTCTCACTTCATACAGCAAAGCACAAAATAAACACAAAAGAAAATCAAAATAAAGAAGGATATCGCAAAATACCTGGATCCTAGTCGGACCGACTAGGAGATTAACGACTGAGACGCAAAGACGAACGCTCCGTTAAAATTAGCAGATCCAAATCGCATCATGCAAAACACGCATCCTACCAGAAGACTCCTCGATCCCGACTATTCCTAAATGAATCCTTCGATTCGAGACAATCCTTTCAAATGGATCCTCTTTCGACTTTGAAATGAATCCTTTTTCGACTTCGAAATGAATCCTCGAATCGAACGAATCCTTGAATCGATACGAATCCTTGAATCGAAACGAATCCTTGAATCGAAACGAATCCTCGAAATAAATCGTCGATTCGAAGTGAATCCTCGATTCGAAGTGAATCCACGATTCGAAGTGAATCCTCGATTCGAGATAAATCCTCGATTCGAAATGAATCCTTGATTATAAATGAATCCTCGATTATAAATGAATCCTCGATTATAAATGAATCCTCGATTATAAATGAATCGTCGATTATAAATGAATCCTCGATTATAAATGAATCGTCGATTCTAAATGAATCCTTTATTCGAAACGAATTCTCGATTCGAAGCGTATCCTCGATACGAAACGAATCCTTCTCGACTCTTTTAAAAATGAATCCTCGTGCGAATTCGAAAAAAATCCTTGCGATCCACTTCAAATCGCTGAAGTCCTAGGAGCATCTTTAATCTATCGACTGATCATCGATCGTTTTAAGAAACTTATCGTAATGAAGCAAAAACAAAATCAAACAAAATAACTGCAAAAACGTTTCTTAAAGAGATCGCTTTCGGTCCAAATATACATCCCACGATGTGAGATCCTTACATCACAGATCCTTAATTTGATCCTTAAGACTCGTGGAATATTATTTGGGCCTCCTAGTCCTAGGATTTCCTCCATTGAAGTGACCTTATCCTTCACCTAGCGGTTAAACAAATGTTACTTTTGGGAAATCGACTTAGTTTAAAGGGAGGAGAAGCCGCCGAGATCAGGTTCCGAACACCTCTTCTATACTTACTCGTTGACTAAACGTCAAATTTGACAAGTTTAGGTTAGGCTAATGCTGAATTTGACAGTTTCAGGTTGGGCTAATGTCGAATTTGACAGTTTTAAGTTAGGCTAATGTCGAATTTGACAGTTTCAGGTTAGGCTAATGTCAAATATTGACAGTTTCAGGTTAGGCTAATGTCGAATTTGACAGTTTCAGGTTAGGCTAATGTCGAATTTGACAGTTTCAAGTTAGGCTAATGTCAAATTTTGACAGTTTCATGTTAGGCAAACGTCAAATTTGACAGTTTCGGGATAAACATCAAGTGTCAGACCTGATCTTGGCTAGAACTTCCGAAAAACATTTATATTAAGGGGTCAAAATGTAATACCCATTCTAGAGAGAGCGTGTGAAGCATCCTCCTGATTGACAGGGAGAATCCTTTATTCCGTTCCTAAATCCTAAGCTCCCGCGATTTCCTCGCTTTAACATATGCTATTAAATGCGCGCTAGCGCCTTATCCTCTCATCCTCCCGCCTCACTCATCCTCTCCTCTTGCATCATCCGAACAATATTTTGCAATGAGAACGTCATTTTGAATTATGTCAGCGACTTTATTTCACCATTTAAATCCCACGCTGTTACAAAAAGCTCAGCAGGGTTTTTTGTAAAAGAAAAAAATACATGATTAGTTTGTTTCTAAGTTAGGGTATTAGTGCTTTTTTCGAGCGTTTTCGTATTGGCTGCATCGGCATTCGCGTTATTAGCGAATGTCGAATGGGGCGACTCGAAATCAAGCGGAATGTTTACGCAATTTTAGAAAGTCTAACAAGTTGAAACTTTTATTGAAATTCAAGGTTGAATCAATCTTCAAAATTTTTGATTTGATAAGTAATTATTTAGTTTTTAAATGCAGAATACAAATGAAATTAATTTTTAAAGATTGATTTGATTATAGTTACTTGAATTATAGTTACTTGAATTATAATTACTTGAATTATAGTTACTTGAATTATAGATACTTGTATTTAATTGTAATTGTATTTAATGAATATAAGTATATGGAAATGAAACTTTCTATTTGAAAACAAGAATTTTAGTTGGGCAAAATGCTGTACTTGTAAAAATAAGTTTTGAAAATTTTTCTTTTTTCGAAAATGTTTCTTTTTCGGGACATTTTATTTTCGGCAAATTTTTTTTTTCGGAAAACTTTTCTTTTTCGGAAAACTTTTCTTTTTCGGAAAACTTTTCTTTTTCGGAAAACTTTTCTTTTTCGCAAAACTTTTCTTTTTCGCAAAACTTCTCTTTTTCAGAAAATCTAACTTAATCAGAAAACCTATCTTATTCAGAAAATCCTTGTTATTCGAATAATCTTATTTATTATCCGAAAATTAAAAAACCTCTACCAATAAAGTAAACTGAAACTAAAAATCAAGGTAACCAACATAACTCATTTTTTAAGGCGACGAAGTCGCACAAACAAAAAACAAAAACAATAAAATTACAAAAACATTATTGTGATTAATCTGTACTGTTTCTAACTGTTTTCGTTAGGTCAAATGCTGGCAAACTGATAAGATAATAAACGGATCGAGAGATCGCACTAATAATATTAATTAAAAGTATTTCTGTAGCAAGTAGTAGTGATAATGCGAAGGGGAACAAAACGTTATACAATACGTACATCATAAAAAACCTCGCTTATTCTAGGGTCCCGATTTAAGAGCGGGAACGGCTACGGGAGTAGCTCCTTTTCACGGGACTGTAAGTTGGGGAGCCTCGACGACGAGGGGAGTACGAGCGGCTTCGGGAGCGGCCCCCGGAACGACGGTCACTACCTCCGCGATCTTCTTTCACTCGGATGTATGATACTTCGCCCTGGAAAAAACGTCGTTTTTTTTATAATTATAAAGTACAAATATTATAAGGTACAAATATTATAAGGTACAAATATTATAAGGTACGAATATTATAAGGTACCTTAAACAATTATAAGGTATCTAGCCGTAAAAATTTGATTGCAATAGCAACAAAAGAGTAAACAATACTGTTCATATTATTATAGTAATAATAGAAATAAATTATTTTTTTAACAATAATAATAAGAAGAAGCTTTATTTACTCAATATCTTGAGATCGAATTTTTGCATGATCACTATACTTTGTTTTTATAGGGACCGAATAAAATTACATTAAAATAGCATTGCAGGAAAATACAGTATTGAAATGGCATCACACAGAACATGTACACAATTTTAATTTTAAACTCTCCGAAATTCTAATAAAAGAAACCAATGAAAAATCAAGACGCCTTTTTAGAGTAAATTTTCATAAAGAAACATAAAAATCAGGCAATAAATAATTAATAAGGTTGATAAAGTCCAAAAGCTTTATTTATTTTCCCATATATTATTTATCTTCTTCCACGTTACATAAATAACATATGGGAAAATAAATAAAGCTCTTGGATTTTATCTACCTTATTAAAATACATCCATAGGACGATAATTTTTAAAAAAATAATTGTTGGGGTCTAGACAATATTAAATAATATTTATAATACAATATCGCCAATTTGAAACTTCACCGATCAAATTTAATAACTGTACTTGTTCTATAGCAAGTAGTTTCAATCATAATTTCCAATTCACATTTTACCCTGTTGATAAAACAGTTCACTGTAGTCATTATCCTTTTTATCCGCTGTTCTCGCCTACGATCAGGTCATTTCCTGTTTATTTATAATCTTTGTTTAATTATCCTTAATATAATTAATCATTAATGAATAATAAATTAAATTTATTATTAGTTCCATAAGTCACAAAATTACATTTCAGCATCAAACAAGAGGTAAGCATGCCGTTTCTCCTAGGTCGACATCAGTTCGTCTGTCACATAATAGGCCTTCTCCGTTAGGTATTTCTTGATTGTAGACAATTTTTGATTCTTTAGATGCTCAGGAAGAGAATTGTATATTTTAATTGTATGCCAGTATACGTTATTCTGCATCCTGCAAAGATGTGTACTGGGTGGACATAATAGGTTTTTATTTCTGGTGGGATAACCAGGATCCAGCTTCAATCCATCAAAGTAGTCCGCACACACCCTGATAAGCCTTATCGATTCCAAAATATAGATACCAGGCAAGGTAAGTATGCCACAATCCCTAAAATGTCTCCTGCAGGAGTCAGTTCGGTTCAGCATCAAAAGAGCTCTCACACACCGTTTTTGCAATTTGAAGATTCTATTTGCATGCGTGGAGTTTCCCCAGAAAACAACACTGTTATATGTTTTGAAAGGTTATTTAACATGTGGAGCGTAGCGAGTCTGAATATCAACTGAACTTTATTTCTCATGAATACAGTTATGTACAGTAGTTGGTATGCCTATCAGTAATGGTGGTTGCCTATATACATCTATATTACATCTCCCTTTCTTTGGTAAATATTAAAAAGACTAATAATAATACAATATTAATAAATCAATATTACAAACATACCTCATGTGATCTAAATCGTGAGTCATCGAGCTTTTTGATGGCATACTTCATGTCCTCGTATCTCAAGAATTCCACGACGCCAGAGCCATCTTTGAATGAATCGGCGAAGCACACATCTCCGGCTTCTCGCATGTGATCCTTCAGGTCCTGCCATGATCCTGATGGTGGTAGGCCTAGTTAAAAAGAAATCACAAATTATTTCATTAAATGTACTTTTCATTATATAATGTTTATAAGAACATATACATCTTGCTTTTATACTTTACTTATACATTATACTGTACTCATTGTGCTTTAATTTTCATACCTGTAACTAAAACTCGGAATTGCGATCTTCTGGCCGGGGGCCCTCGGGAGCCTCTCCCTCGATCTCCACCCCCTCGTCCACCTCTGAAACCTCCGGGGCCTCCGCCCCTGGGGAACTCCACGCGGAGTCTGTAACCATCGTAATCATAACCGTCTCTGGCGTGAACGGCATCATCGGCATCCCTGGAATAGTGGTTATAAAATAAGTGAGTAATTTTAATCAATACTACTATATAAATACATATAACATAAATTAATAATTTCCACAAAGCACATTGAAAATGGTGAAGTTATATATTCGCACTGTAATTAGTTAATTTTTTAAATTTCTTTAAAATTGGAATTGTCTCTTAAATTATATTAAATGAAAAATCATCCTTTATTTCGTGCGTATGAACATTTATAACCTGTTGTGCCTCTTCTTTAGGAAAGAAATTAACATTTTTTCCTAATGTCCAGGGAAAACATTTTTATAAATTAAATATTATAATACTACATTATTATAAAATTGATAGAATTAATTACGATAATCGTTTCTGCTCAATGACCATGTTCTCTCCGGTTAAAAAAGGTAATATTAAGTAAAGTTAGTCTTGTATCATGATATTTTTATTATAGGTTAATTATAGTTAAGTAAGAGTATAACACGATAGGTTTATAAAATCCGTTAAATTTCAAGTATAAATTCTAGCTACGAAATTAT
>JAWQRP010005359.1:0-10769 GCA_033557875.1 Quadriops clusia
CCGAGGTTGTCGGCATAAGTGAGAGACATGAGTACCAACATAACGCCACAAAAAAAATTGAAATTCGAATATACGTAACCCGCGAAAATTCAAAATTCGCGATACTTTTTGAACACACCTCGTATATCTTAAATGTATGAAGAAGGTCGTATTATATAGGGGTCTGAATTCTCACTTCAGGCATAAACGACATAGAAAATGGTTGTATTGAAGGGATCCGTCTTCCAAGTTATAATCATCATAGAAAAAACTTTAAAACTTACATCTTTCAAAGATAAAAGACTTAGTAATTATTTTTATATTAAAAATGTTCTTTCAATACATTAAGATGTACAATAAGTACCACGTGTTCTTTTTGAAATGTTTCATAAAAACTGCGGCTTCTTTGTCGCATCTTTGCCGCCTCTTTGAAGATCAAAGACTACCGGATTTTTTATGAAACATTTCAATCCGAACACCCTGTATTTCATATAATGAGTTTTTAATTGCACAAAGTAGGTAAGTATTATTAAATTAATATATTGCAAAATATATGTAAAATGTTGTTAAATATAATATATAAACAGATAAATAATGCAAATTATTTAAAATTGATGGTAATATTCACAGATATTCACGGTTGCCGTGCATTAAGCTGATCGTACACTAGACGGAGGCGCGGCGCGCCGCAGTGACCTTCAATCAAAAGTCTACATATAAAAAATTCAAAGTTCGAACACTATCGTGAGCTTTTGGGCTATGTCATATTTTGAGAGATATAATTCGTGTTGTAATCCATTGCAAATAGAAAATCATAGAATTAGAAGATGTGCGACTCGGTGTTGGCGCCTTTGATCTTAGTTTACCGCGCAAGGATCCCACGGGCACGCAACCTTGGTGGAATTAGTAAGAACAGGGCAGCATTTCATTCCCTAACTCCGTTTTCCAATTCTTCGTGATTCTTCGGCAAATAGAGCGTATGATACATAACGGAAATCACCGAACTACTTCGATCTGCACTTGTTGTAAGAGGCCTTATTTTGTGGAGACCACGCAGGCAATTACGCATATTCTGGTATACCTCGAAGACGTGCTACTGGTTGTACTGTGCTAACGATGTTGTTATTACCGACCATAGTTAAAAGTTAAAAATCATTTTAAAAGGCGTGAATTTTTGAATAGATATATTAATTTAATTATTTTAGAATAAGTTTTGTTCTTTAGATAATAAGGATCATTAAGTTTTACTACTTTTCATATACATAAGATATTAACTCAATATAAAATTAAATAAGAATTGATACAAAAACCTTATATAACATATTTAACTAAAAATATACGGTCATAATGGATTATATTATTAAAATATATCTATTACAACTCACAGATGGCAAAAACTATAGCTTTTAAACCTATGAATAAGATTATTATTCATTTTTAGTACAGATAGCTGAAACATGAAATTTTAAAAATTCCAAAAAAAATAGATCCCATCATTTGCCCATTATGAAAATAGGCTTAAAAGTTGGGAAATAAGTCAGAGATTTTCAGAAAAAAATTTTAAGAAAATCGATCGCTACGTGTTTTTTGGAAATCAACATTTTATATTTAAAACTTGAAAATTTTATAGAAATACAGTTTTGAAAATTGTTTAGATTTTATTTTCTAAAAGTATTCAAAAAAAGAAATATTTCAAAAAAAAACGTCCCGATCGGCCCATTTTTCACAAAGCTACGGGCATTTGAAAAAAAAGACCGATTTTTTTCAAAAATCGATATCTCGAAAACGAATGGATAAAAAAAATTGAAAAAAATCATGGATCCCTTTTTCAACGAGTACTACAATATAAAAAATTATCAAAAAAATCGGAGATGCAAAAGCAGAATAGTGTCCGATTTGGCGTGGAATGCCCCATAGATAAGTTAAACAATAAACTTATACAAAAGTGGAAGAAAACCCACATCACACAGCAAAATAAACAACAAAAAGACAACCAGTGCCCTGTGTATAAATCAATCAATTACTCACACAATGACATGAGTAAATTGGAACATATCTTCCGCAGCAATAAAATCAATTTAACATACAAAAACAAGAACACCATTGGGAAGATACTGACAAACACAAAAGAAAGAAGAAACATATTGAAGAGATCAGGTGTGTACAGGATTTGTTGCCCGGAGTGCGATAAATATTACATCGGAGAAACGGGAAGATGCTTGGAGACGAGATTGGCGGAGCACATAAAAGACAGAGTGATATCTGAAGTGGGAAGACACATCCTGATGACAGGACATAGAATTGGGAAGGAGAACATTCAACTTCTACAAGAGGAGAGCAACACGAGGAAGCGTAAAATACTGGAAGCAAAAGAAATTTACAATCACCAATTGAGAGATCACGTAAATTGACTAAACAAGAAACTAGAGTTGAACTATACGCCACTATATAAGATGATCTAATGAACCTAACACAAAAGAAAAGAAACACATTAAAAATTTAAATTGAATTATTGATAATAAAAATAAGAAGAAGCCAACATACATCAACCTATAGAAAATAAAGACGATGTACAATACTACATCTATATAGAAAAAACAACAACAAACAGAAAGTCCACATATTTGCACGAGAAAGAGGGTCGAGATTAGAAGTGTTGAAATGAATGAAGCAATATCGAGGGAGAAAAACCAAACCTGGATACACAACGTGATGCGTTCTTTTAATTATTTTACAAAAAACTGAGTGACTAAAGGTAATAACAACAAAAATGTAAGACCAGAAACATTGGGTGAATCATTTCACGAACTTGTTTCCTATAAGTTGTATGAATGTAAATGTGCATATATTTAAACAATTTTATGTAAGTCATGTACTTGATTTATTTTAGTGTATGTGTCGTTTTAGCACCTGATGAAGACTGGTGAAAAGAAGCTGAAACTGTAGTGCCATTAAAAAAAAAAAAAAAACAATAGCAAGGTTATAGGCTTTTATTCAACCCAAATATACCTTTATTGTTGCATTAATGTTGTACTCCTAAATGGTTTCCAAGAGTTTTTTTAATAAATTTAGATTTATTCTCTTTCAAATTTTTTCTCAAGGATTTCATAAAGGATGTAGACGTAGGTTGTGAGCAACCTTTGTACGACCAAATTGTTGTTACAAACCTATACTTTTTTATTGTGTAAATGATTGATTACTACTCCTACTCTCACAAAACATTTTGTACTTTTAGTTCCCCTTATTATATATATATATATATTAAAGTGTTACCTACCTGCAATCGTGTCATTCTCAGCCTCGAGACTGCCATCTTCTTCCTCCGAACTAAAGTATTCCGGTGTCGTAGCCTCCTGGGGCTTCTCAATACAATATCTACTGTTTGCTTCCTTCTCGTATCCTGTGGGACACCAGCAAGTCCCCAAAACACACCTCTCCAGCTCTCGGTGCAAGATATGAGTCGTTGCCTCGGTCTTAGGAGCTTCTGTTGTTGTCGTCGTTGGAGGTATCGGGGTGCAAGTGTAACCATCCCCTTGGTGCCCAGGAAGACATACGCAAGAATATACGTTCGTAAGAGGGTCTATAGCGCAGTAACCTAGAGGAGAACAGTTGTTGGAAAGGTGACAACTGAACGTCGTTACAGGAGTGCATTGCTTGAAATGTCCTGCGAATCCGGGGAGACATTCGCATCTGGCAACACCGTCTTGGACGCAATGAGAGTTTTCAGGACATTGAACTCCTTGGCAGGATAATGTTTGCTGGCAAACCTTTCCGTTACCTTCAAAGCCGGGATCGCAAATGCAACCATACGAACCTATCTCGTTAACGCATTCTGAGTTGAAGTCGCATTCGTGTAATCCAGAAGAGCACTCATCCATGTCTTCACATACCTGAATGTCTTTCCTGTAGATTAGATGATATCCTGGATTGCACAAGCATCGGAAGGAGTCCCCTTCGACAACACATGAACTGTTTGGGCCGCAATGTTGCCGACCTTCTTCGCAAGGATCCACATCACCAATTGGCCCAACTTTGTTGCTCAAGCCGAACCGGATGATTTGTTCAGTGTGTTCGTAGCTGATGAAATTCTTTCCCACCCGCAGCTTCCAAGTGGTGTCGATTGGAATGGCATCGTATTTGCAGAAATCGAATAAAATAGATTGGGTCAAAGAATAAGGGATGGAAACCTCTGTGTCATCTACATCCGTGTATACAATTGTGTTGGAAGCCGAGGATTGGATTACACCAGGAGCAGTCAACCTGTATTGCTCTTGGTATTCGTTGATAATAATCTTCCCATCTTTAGGCAAAACGGGAATAGTACCCTTCATTTCGGATTCTAATTTAAGTTGGTCAAAAACGTCCAGTCCAAAGAATTTTTGCCTCACCAAGACTTCTTGGTTACTATTGGGAAATTTAATAGTAGCTGTGTGATTAAAAACCCCTCCGGTGATTTGATATCCGTTCAAAGCGTTCCCAACAGGCTTAGAAAACACCCAAGCTATCGTCGCTCCCAAAATTTGTAATGATTGGATATCTTGGGCTATATTTTTGGGAATTTTGGAAACTGCTGTATAAGCCCTCCCATCAACCATAACTATATACGACTGCAAGTCCAAATTGCTGAAAGGCTCATCGTTAATGATTCCATTAACCTTCCCGTTAACCCTCAAGGGTACATCGTTCTTAATACAATGCTTCCCATTCCCGTAGTAGTTCTTCTTGCAGACACAGCAAAAACCATCAGTGTAATCCGTGCACTTCGCTTGACTGTGGCAATGAGTAACAGCCTTACTGCAGGTTTTTGGTTCCGGGGCATTAACGGAACCGCTGTTATTTTGATCGGGTTCTGCAATATCCGCCTCGAGTTCATCCAACTCCCCTATCCGGAAAATCCATTGTCCAGGTATGTCCATGTTGGACCAACGAGGTAAATTCCGAATTTGTTCCGTTCCAGATCCAGGGAGAAGTTTAAATTGACCTTCATTGGAAACAAATCCTGCTTGAGCTCTAGCATCAGGAAGTCCTGATTCATCACCCGTGCCTTGAATCCACTGAATCCCATTTTCCGGATAAAGAAACTCCACATACGATTCTTCCCCATTTGAAGCAATGGCTACTTGGAAGGTGTTAAGCCTATCTGTCCCATTCTTATGGTATCCAACTCCAGTCCAAGTAACTATGAAGACAGCGTCTGCTTCGAAATGTTCCGTAAAAGAGAAGGAAGTGTGAATATTCCTTGTAGCCCTAGCTAGAAGTTTCCTATCCGTGGTCTCATAATAAGAAACTTCTCCAGCCCCAGTCGTATCGATATTAGAGTAAAATGGGGCTATAACTGGGTAATCTAGAGGAAATTCCGTATTGAAGAAATTGGAAATCTCTGTTTGAAATGAGAGAAGACCATTCGAATTGACCTGCAATTTAATATTTATTACATCTCAACTCGTTGTCAACATTACTCCCTCATTGTAGGTAGCCCTATGTGACATATTAATTTCAAAACAAACTCGTCTTCTGGGTGATTAAATGTTCATTGCTCTATCAAAATAAATAAATCAAAGAAGCCAAAGGTCTTTCCGCCTTATACTAAACAATGCATCATTCTCTGTAAACTAGGTTATTGATCTTCAAATATTTATCACATTACTATAGTGAATAGGGTACATAGATGAAATATTTTATCTATTGTGACAAGAAAGCAATTAATTATTGTTGATTAATACATCATGAATTATGATACATATGAATTATGCTGTTGTTTTATTTTAAAACACCCTAAATGTTCTCATTTAGCATAAAAACAACACATTAAATTATTTGTTTGAAACTTTGTTACATAAACGATAATTTTACTATTGTCTAATAATACGCATTAGGTCAAGGATGCAAATCTTTGAATAGTTCTATAATTACATTCAATCATTTATGCAAATATGTGTAATAATATCTTAATTCTGACCCCTTAGGTCTAAAATGTAAAATAAAACAGATAAAATTCCAGGAGGTCTATGAATTTGTTTCTTTGACCTACTTTTTATGAACTAGTTCAAAGGAAATTATTTTGGTGCATAATTTATTTTTAATTAGCTTACGTTCATATTGTGGTGATATATTTATTATTATTTAGTATTTAATTTTATTATTATTTCATATTTATTTTTTTTATTATTTAATATTTAATTTTATTATTATTTAATATTTAATTTTATTATTATTTAATATTTAATTTTATTATTATTTAATATTTTACGTTATTATTATTTACTACTTATTATTATTATTTAATATTTATTATTATTAAGTATTTATTAATACCCACATATTTGTGTTAATACTTACAAAAATGCTGGAGTATGAAGTTCCATAAAACACGATGGGTACTTTCAGATGAATTTCGGGACTCGAGGTATCATCGGCATTACGCAAAAGTGTAGCCGCGTTATGCTCATAAAGGAGATTGACAGGTAAGCAATTGATGCACAAAACGAAAGTTGAACACCACACGAGAGTGCGGAAGATACCCATTTTATTCTGGAACCTTTAGACAACTGACAATCTCCTTGGCTCCTTATCAGAACTGTTCTAGAGTTGAAAGTTCAGTCGTCTCTTGTTTAAACATTGCTACATTCTGTCTTATTAATAAACTCGGTGTCAATAGATAAAAGAAAAGATTTGCTGGTGAACGGTTTCTTGTAAATAAAATTTTGATAAACAAATAACGAAGTGCCTCGGAATGAAACAACGAAATCCTATTAAAACGTATCAATGTATTTAGTTCCACTTCCTTCGTAAAATAAATATGTAAAGTACACATACACTCCTAATAAGAATAAAATAGTGTTACACCTTAAAACTAGGCTAAATCAACAGGCAGGATTATAACAAATAAAATAATTAAAACAAGAAATATTTTATCTAAAGTACAGTAGAAGAGAAAATAATGAAATGTAATTTGGTGAAGTTTATTACACTTATGGGATAATCCAATCAAAATGAAAATTCTTAATTAGGGTTGAAATACTAGTTGTACATATAAAATTCTTTAAAAACAAAGTAGTTTCGTCCTTACGTTTTGTTTTGTCACAAAGTGCACGTACAAAAATAAACATATAAAAACTTTTCAAGCCTTTTTATCAGTGATTTGTTTCTATTTTGTTTTTTTTTCATTCTAAGTTGAATACTTTTTTCAAGATATTTTTACAATTAAACGATTCAGTTGACATTCTTTAGAATCTTGTATATCTTAACTATTTAACCTTAGTTTTTCCGCTCTGTTTCAGGAGACGAGCCATCGGGGCTCGGCTCATAATTCGATTTGTGTTTCAAAAGATAGTTTGCAAGAGCATTCACCGGCTCGGGGGGTCTTTCTTTAGCCAGGAACGCCAACCCCTGTAGCAAAATAGGAACTACAGTTTGGTCCAGGTATTGTCGGGTTGGTAGTGATGACAAATCCGTCCTCGCTTTCTTCGGCAGGTCCTCCTTGCTGTCCATATCGGCAGTGTCTTTATGAAAAAGTGTTAAGATTCAATTAAATTTGAAATTTAGCACAACTAATTTAAGACACTCTAATTTGAAAATTAATACTACTACATAATAATATGTACATATAAAATATGGTTTCTAAAGCAACGATTAATTAGAAGTGGGGCAAAAACAAATGTTAATCACTTATATCTACATATAATTTTTTTTTGTAATGCGCAATATTTTTTGCTTGCTTAAGAGTCCCATTTTCTAAAACCAGCTGATTTTTTTGTCAAGGAAATGAAATTTAATTTAATTTATTGACTTTAAAAGAGTTTTCTAACCTTTTAAAAATATCTCTGAATTCCTAAGTGAAAAAAACATAACCTACCTGAGACTGTTGGCGGTTCTAATTAATTAAAGCTCAAGTAAGCGTTTGCCACGAGAAAAGCCTCCAAATTAAGGCCCTTTTATTCAGAATAACCCTTCAATTCGAACAGTTGGTTAATAAGACTTTAAATTGCACTTTTTCTGTTTGATTGTACATTTGGGGTGTTTGGGGAATTTAGGTTTCGCGGGCTCCAGCCTGCTTAAAAGTCCCCAGATCTCACAAGAAACCGGACTAATTCTGGGGGAAGTTAGTAGATTCTGGTGAAAATTGACCCTACTGAGCGCTTCTGTCACAGTGACGTTTCTGCTTGTGTATACCGTTGTGTGTTAACCTAAAAGTTTATTTTTTGCTTTTTTCGTGCCTTTTGTGCTTTTTGTAGAAAAACGGGCGTGTTTTCTGTAAATTTATTGATCTAGTGCGGGTTTCGCTAGTTTTCTGATGGAACCATGAAAGTTAAGATTAAAAGTAAGTAGAAGTTATTCTGGCTGCAAGCTTTCAATTATTGTGTAGTTTGATTTTGAACAAAATTTGGCTCGCTCCAAAGACATGAGAAATTTCTGTTAATTTGTAAGAATTGTGACAATTTTTTTTTTATTATTTCATTGATTGAATCGTTTATTAAAGAACGAATGAAGTAAGCAAGCATTAACGAAGAAATAGCATCAAGATCACAGAATATAAAGTAAATGTAAACTTAGTTGTGTGTCAGTGATCAATTAGAAGAAACATTCAAGAGAAATATTACTTTTGAAATATTAAATTTTTTTATAATCTTAATCGCAATCGTTACAATTATAATATTTTAATATTTTTTAGAAAAGAACATGCTTTCAGTGTTTTGTATTAAAACATTTTAGGAAAAACATTAATATAGGAAAAATAATGTTGTTGGGATTTGTACTATTTTGAATAATGCGAATGATTTGTTTCGCTTATTTTAGTTGAGGAAAATATATTTTAAAATATTAGAATACCCAACAGAGATAATATAAAATATTATATTAAAAAGAGTGGTTGCCGAAACTGTTGTACAACTAACAAATACATAAAAGTAGGGTATTTAACTCTTTTTAATATAATATAATATATATATTTTTAAAGTTGATGACCTAAATCTCACCTAGAAAAAATATTACCTTACAATGATATTACTTCAATATCAAGAACTTTAGGAAAATGAAAGAAATTCAAGTTCTTTAAATGTATTTCGTTGCTTTCTTACCAGATGAAATGAAAAACAAAGAATAAGCAAATCTTTGGAACAAGTAAGGAATATTATTTTACTTTTGTTTTATGGATCGGATGATTAGGCAACCAAGTATACAGTTTGTCGGAAAGGTGGTTTAACGGGTATATGTTTACTTACTTAATTTTATTTCATCATTTTAAACAAATTTATAGGAAAATATATATGAAAAGAATTGATTATTGGTAAATGAGCTTGTGACAAATGTAGGATTTAAGTTTTATTTTAGTTATATCCAGTTACACAAGACAAAAACAAAGCATTGTTTATGCCCAAATAGTAGCATTTTTACTTTCTCGTAGAAAAAGTGTAGTAGTGATCATGCGAAAAATTGTTTGAAATTTTTATGAATCTTGACGTTTTCATTGCCCCTGAATCGATTATGCCCTTTTTTGCTTTTGTGCCTGTCTGTGTGTGTAAACACGATAACTCATAAACAATTTGAGTTAGATCAATGAAATTTGATATGTAGTTGTTTTAGGTAAAAAGTAAACTTTTGGCTTTATTCGGATCACCGGATGTGGTACTTTACCTGAAGCGGAAGTGAAACTGTTTCAAATAAACTGCTCCTTTACTTCAAGCTTTTTTATTCTAATGTTGTGCTAGCTTTAGAATTGACAAAAAACTCAGAGATATCTAATATGTCTTATCGTGTTTTCTACACTTTCGAAACATACGAGAAGGTCAACTGGACACCACTCCATATTTTTAAAGAACCTAATGATTTTGAATGTGTTTATACTAAATCATGAGAAGAAAATGACATCGTGCTAATTCACATCTCTTTAACTTTGTGAACAATCGACTTTTTACCGGATGTTTTGTTTCTCTTTCTTAAAAATAATGGAATGCGACAAGGCTAATTGTTTACACATTTGGTGACTAACATTCGTAGCCTTTTAAAATGAATTGTCAAGTTATATTTTATTTACCTCTACATACATAGAAATCTATGCTACATTTAAACGTAACTTAGTTACTTTTACTATTACGTATAATACGGTTCTATATGCACGAACCTAATGTAAATTTCAATGTACTGTACGATATGGACAGAAATCAACAGAATCGTAGTTTTCTTATGAAAACAAGTAATAGTTGAATTTAACAATACAAGTATGTTCATTATAATGTATTGTCGTTGAGTGCATATAAGAATAGTATATTTGTAATATAACATTTTGAAAAATATAAATTAAAAGTAGAAAAAGATCAAATTATCACAACATTTTGATCATGTTATTATTAATTTTAGATATGGTTAATGTAATAATAGAAAACAGGACGAAAAAGGAACTGTAGCATCTAGTTAATATGTTGAACTTAAAGTTTCTACCAAAATAGGGTAACCCAGTCTATTATTGACTTGGGAACAGTTATTAGCCATTTGCAGATTTTCATGTTTAACACATGGGCTGAAAAGTCCCAGGTCTAATAAAGAAAACGCGTTTTTTTTTTGTTCAAAATTGGCTTTGTTCATCAACATAATCTCCATCAAGAGCCAAACAATCATGTCAGCGCCGCTCTAACATTTCAATACCTCTTTTGTAGCACGATTTATCTTTTGCCTGAAAATAGGCCTCAGTTTCAGCGATAACCTCTTCATTCGAGCGAAATTTCTTACCGGTGAGCATTTTTTTGAGGTCTGCGAACAGCCAGTAATCGCTGGGAGCCAAATCTGGCGAATAC
>JAWQRP010005360.1:0-10767 GCA_033557875.1 Quadriops clusia
ATACCAATATATAAAACATTTTCTTTGCGTTTATGTAAGCGGTATATATGGGATCGAAATGCGGAATATTTCCTAAATACCATAGAACAGTTATCATGGAGACATTTAAAAGTAACATTTAAATTGTTTTTATGCAAGTGCAAATGTTTTATATATTGGTATACATATTTGTAATTGTTGTTACATATATTACATTTGTATTCAATCTAAAAGTAAAACAAATATACTAATTTATAACCAAAAAGTATGTTGAGTAACTTTGTTGAATTTAACGTCGCCGATGATGTAAGTATCAGCAAACAACACCACAATATCCCACGTTTAACGAAAGGCTGGACGCTACTTGCGAGCACACAGGATGTTATAAAATCAACTGCAAAATGCAGTAAATTAACTTCAATTGAAGTGATATTACTATACATTACTTTAATTTTACTACGATCGCTTATTATTTTACTTCCTATATAGTGTTATTTTACTCCATCTGCAGTAATTTTATTGTTTTCGATATAAATTTACTTAAAAAATGTATGTATACTTTAAATGCGGTTATATTACCACACTTTTGTGAAATGATTATACTCATTATAGTTCAATTACAACATTTTTAATGTAAATTCACATTTATTTTTTTGAGTGTAGTATTGTAACTACAACAGC
Organism: Quadriops clusia; assembly: GCA_033557875.1. Taxonomy (NCBI): domain Eukaryota; kingdom Metazoa; phylum Arthropoda; class Insecta; order Coleoptera; family Hydrophilidae; genus Quadriops; species Quadriops clusia. The sequence goes on from JAWQRP010005360.1 coordinate 661, forward strand.
TTTATTAATTTTTATATTTTAATTAAATATCTAAAAGAATACTCTAGTTTTACTTCTTATACAATTCTTGGGTTTCTTCAGGTCTATTTTTAAAATAAAACACTTTCCGTTTCAATTTCTTTATTATACCATTTCGTTTCGCCTTTATTTGTAGGCTTCTTCAGATTTTTCTTACAGTCCCTCATTTATTTCCATTCAGTAATATGGTCAACATTTTCACTATTTCTACATAACACTCATTTTACACATTAAAACTAAATTAAAATTCTAAACTATTACAATTCTTTTTAAAATTAACGAAGAAGTCTACAAAAAAGGCGAAACGTTATGGTATAATAAAGGAATTGGAACGGAAAGTGTTTTAATTTAAAAATAGACCTGAAGAAACCCAAGAATTGTATAAGGAATATTTATCGAAGAATAGGTCAAGAAAAACAATAATATTGAAATTCTACTTTTACCTCACGTTTTATAACTACTCAAGTATAAGTTGCGTTGCGTTGGAAACCCCGTTGTTTAGAAAACCAAATTTTGATGAAGTTGACGAGTACTTTGACGTTTAGTGCGATTTGGATTTGTGCTGTAAGTAGCTAATTGTACTTATTTATAGGTTTATATTTTATGTATATTAAGGTCGAAATAAAAAATGAGTCCTCCCGAAATACTAATAAATCAGACTTAATGATATGACACAATACAAATATAGTTAAAGTAAATTTTGGCACCCGGAATAAGTGTCATGTTTGTCACAAAGCAAATCAATGGATGCTTTCACTAGGGCTTATTTTTTGGACTGACTGTTTGCAAACGGTTTGCGCTTATAGTCAAAATTTCACCGCTGCCAGCGCCCTCTTTTCCAGCATACTCCCCTTCAATTGCATTGGAGCGTTAACTAGGGCTTATTTTTGGACTGACACATTTTTTCCAACAGTTTGCAAACCGTTTACGTTTATAGTCAAAATTTTCACTGCTGTCAGCGCCCTCTTTTCCAGCGTACTCCAGAGCCGCTGCATCAACATGTTTATAGTTGAAACTAGCTAACTTCATGTGTAAGTTTCACGTGCTATGTTTAAATCACGCGGGTCTGTAGGTTACACCGACTTAGTGTAGCAGATTAGAAATGTACTAGTTCATGTACTACCTTGACGATCAGAAATTCTTAAACAAATTATTGCACAGTCCATAAATATTTATAAAATGCGCATACTGTTGATGAACTTTTGATCGTTTGATAAGTAAATGAACTAGTCGAACGTAGGGGATGGAAAACAGCTAATATGTTTTGCACTAGACCTTACATCAAATCCAGCTCTTCTCATTCTAAAATTCTCCTGAAATTGCAAATTCGTATAATTTTCTATAACGTCTTCTGTATTATCTCACTCTTACTGGACGTCGAGGTTGTTCGTTATACAACATTCCTGCAAATCTCACCGAGATCTGTTACTAAATTATGTCCATTGTCAAGAAACATTAACAAATCCATGCCAGGAAAATTAACTAAACTGAAAGAACTGAACAAAGAGAAACTAAGAGAAAAGACGAATATACCTGCACAACAACAATAGTGAATGGAAGCACATAAAATCAACTTAAAAAGATCACAGCTGACGACAATAGAATGAAGTTGCAGCAAGGATATTTCTTCTCAGAGTCTCTACACACTAGCGGCCAGTGGCCAAAGCGGCTAACCGCTGCCTTCCCTTCAACCTGTACAAATTTTATTGCAGTCTAGTGCGTAGATACAGTATGAATGGTTGCATATGAAAATCAAAAGGCGGTAGACCGCGCGGCAAATCGCCTAGGCGGCTGGCCGTTAGTGCGTAGGGGCTCTCAGATGCCAACCCTAGAAGTGAAATTCTTAGTAAATTACCCAAATATTCGTGCACAACAGTTGGTTATTTTGATTATAAACGTAAACTGTTGGAAAAAATGTCATGTGTCAGTCCAAAAAATAAGCCCTAGTGAACGCACCCAATGATAAATCTGTAAATAAACGAGATTTAGAGCAAAGAATAAAAATAAGATAACAGTCGGTAATGTATTCTATATCTAGAATGTCATTGTTAATATATGTTGTTTTTTCCAGTTTATAATCGTTTCCTTAAAGGATGGTATGTTCAACAACGCAAACGTATTGTTCCAGACAAAATTTATCGATGGGATGTCAGCTGTGCAAAGGACTGAAAACAAAAATGCACGTCGGTAAGTTGCAAAACGATTTTCGTTCTAATTGTAATTTGATTAGATGTTAATCAAACGTTAAATTTTAAGAAAACAGATTTGATATTTTTTTAAAATGATGTATATTAAAACTTTAAGAGATGTTTGTTGCATTCAATTGAGTATTTTTGTATGTGTATAGTTCATAAACATACACACATAAAATCTGTGAATTACAATGAATCTATAATTTATTCGTTTATAGTTTATCAGTTTTAATATTAGTATGTAGGTGCATTAGGCTATTTACAAATGTACAAATTTTATTTTTCAGTTCGATTAAGAACTTTTTAGTTAATACTTTTTTTTTATTATATCCTGTCAAGACCAAATCCATTTCCAATCATACCTCTAATGCAGTTTTTTACAGGGATAATCAGTAATGGAAAATTCATTTAATATTAAAGGCTACAAAATGTAATGCCAAGTGCAATAACAAAACAAGATTACTATATTTATTACAATGTCAAGTCAGTATTGCATTTAGATAACGGTATTATGTTGTCGATAATTATTTACTTCCTGATTGTTATGACATCCGTAAGTCACATTGCATCATTTTAAATACTGATAATGAGTATTATTATCCTTATTAACATTTTTATAGCACTTTTTAGATCTTTGTAGTACTGTCTATACACTAGTTACATGATTCACATTTTGTGGTGTCATTCACACCTTTGTGGTATTATTAGCACTTAAACGGTTTCCTGCTTTATTAGTTTTCTTTAGGAAATATTTCTCGATCTCCTGTAAAGTCTTTCCCTTAGTCTCAGGCAAACATAAACAAATAAATACGGTCCCCACAAGAGACATTCCCCCATAAAAGGAAAACACCCCCCAGTTCGTCATACCTTCTACCATGTCGGGGTAAACTTTTACGATGACGAAATTGAAAATGTAGGCGATGCAAGTCGTCAGGCCGGTGGCCAAGCCCCTTATCTTCGTCGGGAACAGTTCAGCGTTCATGGCGAAAGGCAGCGTCATGAAGCCTAAGGTGCTGGTGAAGAAGTAGACGACTAAAAGAATGATTGGAAGGAAAGTTAGCTTTTCTTGTAGTTCCGAAGGTATGATACCTTTATCAGCCAACACAATGTACGAGGCGAGAGTTGCCATGCAAATTGTCATCCCGGAGCCTGATATAATTGATAAGGGTCGCCGACCGATTCTGCGACTAATACCGCTAACAATAGTAGCTGTAATGACACGGGTTGCCGCTATTATAATAATTGCTGCGTAAGGGTCGAATGTTATTCCTGCATCTTTGACGATGTGGATGGCGTAGAAGATAACGACAAATGTCCCCGAAAACTGCATGAAGAAGAAGTATGTCAGGACGATGGCGAAGGGTTTGTAGAAGGTCGGCTTCTTCATGTGTTTCCATTTTTTGTTGAAGGTGTTCATTAGATTGGCCTTTACACTTTTGTTTGTTACGCTTTTGTTCGTTATGATGTTATTCCGTAAGTTATAATTGTCGTTAAGGTTATTGTTCTCATTATTCCTGTTAATTTTATTCTGTTCATGATTTTGAATTAATGCCTTCATTTCCGTCTCGACGTAGGGCGTGACTTCTTTGTGGGCGAAAATTTTGCACATATTTTTCTTTGCTTCGTCGACTCGATCTTTCGAAACGAGCCATGCTGGCGATTCGGGTAGAAACAAAAATGTGTTTGCTAGGGAGATCGAAGGGATGATCGTTGTTAAAATGGCTACGTTGCCCCAATTTTCCTGGAAGAAGTACCCTAAGATGTAGACGATGAGAATTCCGAGGGCGAAAAAGATTGCAGAAGCTGTCGTTAACGTGCCCCGAAGTTTAGGGGTGGATACCTCGGCCATGTAGACTGCTGCCGGCATACTGGCTAGGCCTGTTGACAGCCCCGTGATGAGCCTTCCGATCAAGAGGACAGGGTATTGAATCTCGGGTGTAAAGTAGGCGATGGCAATGATGACCCATCCTGCTAGGGTTACTAGATTGATGGATAAGAGAGCGAATTTTCGACCCATTCTATCGGAGATGGGTCCCGAAAGGAAGCATCCTAGGGGCGTGGCTACAGATGCGATGCTTGCTTGAAAATTAAAGTTTTTATTTTATTTAAATTTGAAAATTCAAGGTACTAAATATTCTTATAAGTATGGATCGAGCATATATTGTCACAAAAAAAATTAAGAAATGTATAGAGAATCAATGGATCATCGTGACATGACTCATTCTATTGAGAAATAATTTAATTAATGATTTTTATCTTTGAAGTAGTTTGATGTTGATGATAATACTAAACTTTTGCTAACTGATGATTTAATAATGAGTACGGTAATAGAAGGACATGTTTTAATAATTTTCAATAAGTTAATTCTTCATTTTCTAAACTTTTAACATTTTAATTGATACATTTAAACTCATTTATTGCAGTCCAATATAAGAAATATTACAATGGTATACATACCCACCCACGATGCTTCACTAGAAGTTAATCTATATGGATTTTCAAGAGCTTGCAAGGGTGGAAGGGCAATTGCGGAAAATCCTAGACTCATGCTCGGGGCGATACTTGAGAGGTACACTATTAATCCTAGCCATAACTATAACGTAATAATAATAATATAACACACTTTTTTTAAATATTTTAAATATTTTTACCTGTTTAGCAGTAGATCTTCGAAAGTTGTTATCAGAAACTGCAACACCATTTTCTTGTCCATTTTGCATAAAATTGCCTAAAACAAACACATTATGTCAATAACATGTGATATTTTAGCAACACTTCGAACTCTTGCAAAAAAAATCATTTAAATAGCTCTGATAACATAAAGCAGATAAGCTATGTATTTTGCTATTTACTTTTATCGGTTCGAGTGCGTTTAGAAAAAATGTTCATATATATTATCATTAAATGAATAAGATTAATACTTGTAAAGTTTATAAAGATAACAGAAAAATTGCAACAAAGGTCTATTTTACTTATTTAGTATGTATTACAAAAAAAATCGTTCTCCTATTTATAATTTTTTCATGGTTCATATATGCATGAGATCACAATAGATGTATTCATTCCTTAAAGCACAATGCTCCCAAATTGTTTCTTAATACAAAACATTAACTTTAACATAAATATATTAAAGTTAAGTAAGTCATTGTTCTTTAGAAACCTGTTTACATGTATTTTGTATATATGAATTTACTTAGCATTTTCTGTCTCTCCTCCTCATAGTTAAATCCCACGGCATCCATCTCGTTTCAGCTAAAATCCACACTTTCACTACTTGTTGATCAGGTGTTCACATTCACAGAGATCGGGATTTATGCGCGTGAAATCGCCAAAAAATTCATTTTTCAGCGAAATATTTGAATAATTTTGTTAGTGAGTGTTTTGGTCGATGTTTTAATTAATAATGCTGCTCGCTAGGAAATATTTCGAGAAACGGAAATTTTACGCGATCGCACGCGACCTTGATGAGGCAATGGTTCGAATCAGATTGATTAGGTGATGTTTTTGTGCACATTAATATGGGTTGATAAATCTGCCTTACTCAATATTATCTCACGATATTTATTGTATACATTTTGCTAAAAACTTGTATATCCACAAATTTCAAGATATAGGGCCGCTTTTTTAATCCTCAGGTAGCGCTATCTTGACCAGTAAATCTTTGGGATCTTATCCCAAGTAACATAGGACATCCCTCGTATGTCTTTTGTTGCACATTTTATATGCCGGACGTCCCATGTATATCTAAGGGACAACGGAGGATGTCCTGTGTTACTAGGGATGGAAGATACTGAGATTGTAAATCCGATAGAAAATCGTTCTGGCTTCAATAAAAGTTTGTATGTACATACAGGGTGTTTCAATAAAACATGTTTATAAAAAATTCAAATTTCATGCCGCTTCTTTGATATATTGTACACATACTATCCTTAAGAATTACGCCATCTAGTGTAATATTGACGAAGTGGTTACAAGCAAGGAAATCTACAATGATGCTTATGCAACCCAATATCCTTCTCTGTCGCGACGACTAAAAAAATGTATAAACACTGACATTAGACATTAGTAATGTGCGCTATTTTAAAGAGGCGCTATGAATTTTGAATTTTTTATAAACATGTTTTATTGGAACACCCTGTACATTTTGTGCATTTCGTACATATCTTTCCCGACTAACTCTCCTACCACAAACCGTCCCATATTGCCGATCAAGGGCCACGGTTTAGGTCCAGGCATTTGTTCGAACGGTTTCCCTTCGTCCCAGGCGGCTGGTCTACATTTGTCGTTCTAGATATATTATTTGGTGATTTCTATATCTTATTTAATTTAGAGAAGTACAACTAACCGTCGTCAAATATGTATTATTTAAATTAACCACGGTATCATTATACAAAACTACTAATGCTAACTGCTAGTTATAAATGTAATTCACGTGTGTTGCCTATGCGGCAGGTTTTTGCTATTTCACTTATTTATTTGATCTGCGGATCCCAAATTTTGATTTGTTAAATATAAAAAACAATGAACGAACTAGAAACCTTCGAAATGTGACTCTTCTGGAAGATACTGGAAATACCATGGACAGCAAGGAAAACGTACACGGAAGTGCTGAGAATGATGGGAATGGACCGTCAATAGTTGCTTAACCTTTAGCTACTGATCAGCGGTCTATGAGACCGCAGTAGAGTATACGAATTGTTACTTTACTATGTTCCCCTTATACTATGCACCCATGCACCTCAGTAGCTTTAAGTTTAGCAGCATAAAGTGTGTTGGTGGTATAAGTTGTGTGCTCATTCTCTTAGGAGGTAAGTTTAACCAATTCAAAATTTGATAGCGGTCTACTAGACAGCACGTCAGTAGTAAGTTTCATATGGGCGGTCCGATAGATCATGCTTTAGTAACAAGTCATTTTCACACGTATAGTGTAATTACATTGATTTTTTCAGTCTATAGGCCATGAATATATATGGACATTCTGGAAGAGCTACTGGTTCACAGTTTGAAGCTACTGTTATTTGGTGGTTGGAAGAAGTGGATTCCGGAAGCGAGGAAGAAGGTGTTCCAGAATGCAACGAATCTAAAGTAGATGACAACATGAGTGACTCCGAAACAGAATCTTCTCCGAAAAATGAGTCAAAATTAAACTCAATCTAAACATTTTTATGGAAAAATGCATATAAATAGTCAGCTATACGAAAAAGGAAATCAGTTTACAAGTGCACGTCATGTAAGCAAACCTATTTGTTTGCGATGTTCTTATTCTATTTGTAATGCTTGTAACAATAATGGACTGATTTTGAGTATTGTCATTTTTCTAATTCCGCACATTTTATGCATTATTTTGTATTAAAATGAATCATCATTATGTTAGTAATTAAACAACAGAAATATTTTGTTATAAAGAAATACGAACTATTATTGTTTTCGTTGATTACATAACCTTGTGCATGCAACGAAGAATTGTGCCTTATTTTGATACATTGCGAACTATAAAAGAAAATACTTCATTTTTATTTGGAACTCGTTCTAATTCATTCAATAATGTCAAAAGTACATGTACTTACAAAGATACAAGTTAAAATTGTAATTCGTTATTTCTTTTTAAATGTTTAAAGTCCGAGGTCTCAGAGACCTCACGTCAGCGACAAGTATAAAAATTGAGAACGTCAGTAGTTAAAGGTTAAGCTGGGTTCTCCGCTACGGTTTGTTTGACCCACGTTGTCCGGGCATCAATTTATGACAAATTATGTATTAAAATAAAATGCCAAAACTATACAAAATATTATTTTTAATTATGACCATGCACTCAAAGTGTCGTTCGAAGAACGACGGGTATGCTAGTTTTAAATTATAAAAATAAAACTCTCCAAGACCCCATTGTCAAACCGGAAGTGGTCTTGCATAAAAGAGCGTATATAATCGATGCACGCTTGATAATGAATGATGTATTATTATTTTTTATTATTTAATTTGCGTAGTTTTAGGTCTTTATTAAAATTTAAGTTTATTTAAATTTATTTATAATTTGTTTATTTTTTACAAACTTCGTCAAGACTACTTACTAGTATTCATATCAGTAATGAATTGAAACCAAAACGTAACAAAAGTTATTTAGTACATTTAATATTATTGTTAAAAATTCCAATTATATTTTTAGCTTTTCCGTTAAAATTTATTGTAAAGTTTGCATGGATTACGTCATTCAAGATTCTTTTTTGTAAAATTTAGAAATTTTCACAATTAAAATGATTATTTATTGCAATCTTTAATAAAATCAGTTCCATATTTAGTTATCTTTTTATTGCATGAACTTTCATGATGTACTATTCTATTACTCAGATAATCGTTTGCTTCACCTATATATACATAACTTACATTGCAATTAGAACAATAAATTTGTAAACAAGATTGAATAGTATTAATTACTTATCTAGGTCTATTATTTTTAATATTTTTTTATTTACATTTTAATCCCAAGGGAAATTGATAAAGTATAAAGTAAATGTTGGTAAATTGGAATATCATAAAATGTTATATATCTAAAGGTCAATGAAATCTTATAAAATTATTAGATTTTTGTTTACAAGTTGTCAAGTATTGTGTGTTATCTAAATAGGATGTTATAAATAAGAAACGGCAGCAGTGATTAGGGTAAATGTGACAAGTGTGTCGTCTGTGCCGCCCAAACGAAAATCGCACGCACAAAATAACGCTTTCCTTTGTCCGCTGTATGACTTTTGTACACATGATTTACGTCCATACCACTTTGTCTGGTGTATTGTAAGGGTGTGAATAAGACCAACATAATTAATAAAACTACGAGACTTATCAGAATACATTTTTCGTAATCGATCAATATAAACATTGGTCTTAATATTAAAAAAATTGAGAACAACCGCGCATTCTGACAAGTTGAAACTTTCGGAACAGCGGAAGGTGACAAACATGCAGATCACAAAGGAATTTCGCCACAATAGAAGAACGGGGCAACATTCATTATTTAACAAAAAATAAATAGAGTCTAGCCTTGGGGTTCGGGAAGCAAGCGTTTCGAACGAAAACATTATACATCTGGCGACCAGTACTAGCGGTTAACAGATGTTTTCATCCAGAGAGATTTAGGGTTGGTCAGAGTGAAGAGGTCGGTAGCCAGGGGTGGCTAGTTCGACAAGAAAGAGTTAGTCAGCGACTCAGGTGCGGAATCCTGTGGTTGAATTAAAGGTCTTCCTTCGCGGACGCCCAAGGTTAGTGGAAGGTTTTGTGTGTTAAGTTCATTCTGATCAGTGGTTCAGTGCCTTTGTGAATATCATCAACGCTGTCCCTCTGGGAGTTTTCGGATCCGTTTGGGGTCATCTTCATGACGGCGACGCCAGACGTGGTAGACCACGTGGGACGCAACTCAGGCTAAGGATTTGATTGTCTTCTTTCTTTGTTCATTCAATTTCATAATATTAGAGAGTTTGCATTAGTTTGTTTGGTTGTTTTCCATCAACACCGTCAGATGGCAGGGGGAGGGGTTATTTCCATATCTCTCACTCTCTCCCTCTCTCTCTCTCTCATACACACACACACACGCACAAACTCAATTACTGTCGATAAATAAACCTAACTGATTCAGGCGCACCATTCAATAACAATTCAAGTCAATCAATAATATTTTGCATTAACAAAGGTTGCCCACAATCAACTCAATAAACAATTACAAACAAGGGTTTTGCTACAACCAATTCTAACGAATCGATTACATCACAAACACAGGTAGTGCAATCCCAAGTAACACACAACGTACTACGTATATACGGAGAAGCTCCGTTTTTAATCTCCAACACATCCGCCGGACATACTGCGTATATGCCACGAGGGAGCCGTTTTAGCAACGTTTTATCTACTCCGT
>JAWQRP010005361.1:0-10766 GCA_033557875.1 Quadriops clusia
CTGTTTTGTGTCGTCCGTTGCCGGCATTCTACACCGGCAACTTTTAATTAATTTATTATCATCGTTGTGTCCGTTTGTGCTAGCACCGGGAGGCAGGTAAAACCGCCTCTTCGTCAGGTCTTTACAACCAGCGGATGACACATACTGGCCGGCTGACTTCGGAAAAGTGGGAATCTCTAACAAGATTAAGCTTAAATTTTGGGACTTATTGGATTCCTAGTAGGCAACAATGTCTATTCATGGCTAGCATCGTTAAGTTTTACTATTACTGTTAAGTTGATCCTTATTTCGTTAATTGGGGGCCGTGGCTAAATTTCAAAACCAAATCCGGATGTCTCGTCGTCTAGTTACACGCGCGAGCAAGCGCAGGTAAACGGCGGGAGTAACTATGACTCACTTACCGGCGTCCCCTTGCCGGAGGAGCGGGTGATTTCCTCACCTCAGCTCCGCCCCCCCAACCGCCCCCGTTGCGTACAACCCGAGATAGCAGCTGGGGCGGCTGATATTCTTCGATTTCTCAGGGAACAGCCGTTCCCAGAAGAGAGAGACCAGGCCTTGATAGAGGCCTGCAGGGGGGGCATGCTCTCCGGCAAGGAGGCCTTAGAACAATGGGTGCGAGACGTCTTGCCACCCAAGGCACCGAGACCACCCAGAAGGAGGGCCCCGACCCCCCCGCGGGGGAGAAACAGAAGGGCGGCAGAGTACGCTAAGTTCCAGGCAGCGTATGGTCGAGACAGGAAGAGGGTGGCCGCTCATATGATTGACGGGGCGCCTCTCGATGAGTGGGAGGGAGAGGGCCCCGACATGCACACCGTCGAGGAGCATTTCGCCATGGCCTTTGGGACCGAGTCCCCTCCAGACGAAGAAGGATTCGCCGTCGTCCCGTCGGCGGCGGGGACGATATCCGGGCCCATTACCGACGCAGAGGTGGAGGCAGCATTGGCTGGTATCTCCAGCCAGGCCAGTGGTCCCGACGGGTGGACGCCGCGGGAGATCGCGCGCTTGGGGAAACCGAGGTTGGTGTTATTGTTCAACACCATGTACCTCCTCGGGCACATTCCATCAGTGTGGAGGACCAGTCGTACTATCCTCCTTCCCAAGGCCGCAGTCCCTACCAGGGAACTCAAGGATTGGCGGCCTATAACGATCTCCGCGGCGGCGCTCCGCCTGGCCAACAAGATCTGGGCCGCGAGGCTTGCCTCGCTGGGAGGTAGCTGCCTCCAAAGGGGGTTCAAAGCGGTCGACGGATGCTATATCAACGGGATGGCGCTGGAGATGGCCGTGAGAGCGTGTCGGAGAGAAACTAAGCCTTACAACATCCTGAGCCTAGACCTCTCTAAGGCCTTCGAACTGATAAAAGATAAAGAAAAAGATAGGAGTGGAAATGAGAGGAAAAAAGAGCACAAAAAACATAAAGACATGAAATCCGGAGAAGATGCGAGGGAGAGGACAGAAAATCAAGTTTTTTTTAGTTATGTATGGAGTGAAGGTATGGATCCTGGAGAACGAAGGAGCAGCCTGAAAAGGACGCCACCATGTGCGAGCTACGTGGTCAGCACGCCGGTAAGAGAGACGGGGATGGATGGGCGAAGACTGGAAGAATGCGAAATGAGTGACGACTCGGACATCGTGGATGTCCCGGACGAATCCCTCTCGCCGGTGTTTGAATTGGTGAGTGACCTGGTGGCTTATTTTGTAGCAGGAATCCCAGAAAGTAGAGTGCAAAAAGAAACAGTGGCGTCGGGAGAAAGAAACGGCAAAAGAGGTAGAGATGAAGACACATCACCAAACGACAGGAGTAAAAAGATTAGTACACAGGATAAAATATTAAAAGAACTTCAGGGTATAATGGACAATATGGTAATACTGGACGAAATCGGGGACATTGCTCAGTTCCGAAAATCCGTAGCGGATATGAGGGAATTACTGGGAGAGCTGGTAGGAGAGGGGCAAGGGGAGAGACGGAAGAAACCCCAAATGGAAAATAGGGAAATCGTTACGGTAGGCACGCAGACGGATAGGGATATCAGTATGGAAACAGAAGAGGAAAGGCAGGAAAGGGATGCGAGGGAAACAAGAGAGGTAATAGATGGAGGAGGCGGCTTTCCAGAGATGAGAAAGATAATAGAAAGGGACTGGCCACAGAACGTATATAGGAAAGTAGGGAGAGAGGAGGATCAACCCCACAACGCGGGTCGTGAGTGGGACTACGCAATCTTCGGAGACATGGGTAACAAGGAGGGTGGCTTGGCAAAGTATTTCCAGAAGAGGATGCCAGAGTTGGTAGAACTGTGGAAGGAGACGGAGCCGGGCGCAGTGGAATACCTGGCCCAAACTTGTACAAGCTCAAAATCGGGGGGTGGAGGGAGACATAGTAGATTCTACTTCATTGCGCCACTGAAAAGAGGAGAGGAGAGAGGCCCGGACCTTGAAAGTTTATACATCCAGGCTGAGAAGTTGGCTGAGACCGCGGAAACGCAGGACAGGAGGAAAATTGCCATTATGGTAGGGGAGGAGGAAGATCAGCACTGGATTAGAAAAACAATGGAGACAGTATTCATAGGTAAAAATGACATCGATGTAAAAATGATAACGCCTAAGAGCTGGTCTGGGTCAAAGAGTGGTGGAGAAAACGAATTCAAGGCGCCCCTGGAAACAATTATCTTAAGAGTCGGAGAGAATACTTATGCTGAATTACTGAAAAAAGTTAAAACAACAATAGACGTGGACCAGCTGGGAATCAAAGTGAAAACGGTCAGGAAAACTAACAAGGGGGATTTGATGGTAAAAGTGGAGGATAGAAGCCAGGCTCAAGAGCTCAGGAAGAACATTAAGAAGACAATGAAGGATACGGTGGTCACAATAATGGGAAGGGGTACAACTTTCGATGTTCTGGACATAGACATGGAGACGGAGAAGGACGAAGTAAAGGACACAATGGCAAAAGAGTTAGGAATACCGGTGGTGGAAGTTAATGTAAGCAGTTTGAGGCCCACAAGAGATGGAAACCGGATTGCTACGATTACGGTGCCCAGCAGGTATGAGGGAAAGGTTGCGTCGGCGGGGACGGTGAGGATAGGGTGGGTGGACTGTAGAGTTAGAGCAAGAATCGAAATCAAGAAATGTTACAGGTGCCATCAGTACGGACACGTGGCGAAGGAGTGTGAAGGCCCAGACAGGGGGAACGTATGCTATAGGTGTGGTGAAGAGGGACATAAGGCAAACAGTTGTAAAGAGGTAGGAAAAGAGTACTGCTTCACGTGCAAAGATGGCACCCACAGAGAGGGTAGTGGCAGATGTCCCACCTTTAACAGGCTGTTAAAGGAGGGACGAGAGCAGGTGCTTAAGCGAGGAACAAAGTCGGGAGAAAAGGATAGAGATAACAGAAGAGGTCGGCTGCACGCAAATGGCAGAACACATAACAGAGATTTATCGGCGGGCGGAATTAAACCTCCAAGTTCGATCCCACAATCAAAGTAATACAGGTGAACGTGGACAGGAGAAGGGCGGCACAAGAGCTGGCGGCGGCAACTGCCATAAAAAGGAATGTGGACGTGCTAATCATTAGCGAACCGAATATAACGCTGCTAAAGAAATCTAAATGGAGACGCGACGAGAACTATAGTGCGGCAATAGCACTGATGAAGCCGAGGGGTGTATGTGCGACGGACCAGGGTATGGGTTTTGTATGGGTGGAGTTGAAGGACATAGTTATATACAGTTGCTATGTACCACCCTCGAAGACAATGGAGGAATTCAAAAATTATCTGGAAACGCTGACGGCTTCGATCAGGATGCATCACAAAGGAATACTGATAGCTGGGGACTTTAATGCCAAAGCGGAGGTATGGGGATCCGAGCGGGGAGACGAAAGGGGAGAAGTGATGATGGAGTGGATGGCAGAATTAGATCTGACCTTACATAATAGAGGAAACGCGGCTACCTACAAGAGAATAAACAGTGAGTCCATAATAGATATCACTATGACCACAGAAAGGCTGGCAGTGAACGTGAAAGGGTGGACCGTAGACACAACCGAATCTCTTAGTGACCATATGTACATCCAGTACAGGCTAGAGGGGGCAAAAGGGAGGACAGTGGGGCGACCGACCGCGAGATATGACGCGAAGAAGATGTACAAGGGCGAGAAGACTATGGAGTCGCAAGAAACATAAAGGGACAGAGGAGGCCATTAAGTTATGCGACGAATAGAAGAGGGCAAAGCAGGAATTGAAACTGGAAATAGACAGAGCAAAGCGAGAGAAGTGGCAGACACTCCTCGAAGAGGTAACGGAAGATGTGTGGGGGAAGGGCTACCAGATACTGTGTAAAAGGACGGGATGCGGACTACGAAACGAGATACTGACAATTGAAAAACAATTAGAATTATACCAACAACTCTTCCCGGAGGCAAACAAAAGACAATACACGAGGAAGACAAGAAGCGAGGTATTCCATATCAGCACGGACGAGGTCATATCGGCAGCGAGAAAGATTAAGATGCGGAAGGCTGCAGGTCCGGACGGAATTCCGCCGGAGGTGGTGCGAGCAACGGCCTTGGCGTGCCCGGAATATGTGGCGAGAATAATGGGCGGACTAGTGAGCCGCGGGAGATTCCCGAGAAAGTGGAAAATAGCACGACTCGTTTTCCTGCCGAAGATTAAAAATGAAGAACTGACCGGGTACCGACCACTGTCGTTGATAGATTGCGCAGGGAAACTGATGGAAAGGATTATAGTACAAAGACTACAAGCGGAGTTAACCAGCAAGGAGGACATAGCCGAGAGGCAATACGGGTTCAGAAGTGGGAGATCTACATTAGACGCAATAGGAGTGGTGACGGAGACGGGGAAGGAAGCACAGAAAGGAACTTGGAGAACCAGGCGTATGCTGGCGATTATCACGGTGGACATTAAAAATGCATTCAATTCGGCCCCGTGGGACAGGATTTTGGGCGAACTTCGTAGAAGAAAAATATCTCCGTACATAGTGGAGATCATAGAAGATTACCTAAATGATAGATGGGTGGTCATGAGGAGTGAAGACAACGAAGAGACCAGAGAGGTGACGCGCGGAGTTCCGCAGGGCTCGGTGCTGGGCCCGACCTTGTGGAACGTTTTCTACGATGGAGTGCTGAGCCTGGAAATGCCCGGGGGGGTAAACACGATAGGTTACGCCGATGACCTAGCTATATTGGTGAAGGCCAGGAATGAGGAAGAAGTGTGCAGCTGGGCGAGCGAAGCCATCCGAAGGATCGTCGAATGGATGGAGGGAAACGGGCTCCGGATCGCGGAAGAAAAGACGGAAATGATCATGGCCACCGGAAGACGAAAACTATCTAGGATCGAGATACAAGTAAAGAATGTGAAAATAGAACCTGCAAATACGCTAAAGTACCTGGGAGTAAGAATCGACAGAGCGTTGAACTTTAAAGGACACATAGAGGAGGCAGCTAAAAAATCACAGAAGACAACGAACGCTCTGACGAAATTGATGCCCAGGGTGAGGGGACCACCTACAAGCAAGAGGAAAATGCTGTGGGGGGTTGCTCAATCGCAGTTGTTATACGGGGCAGAAGTATGGGGTAAGGCACTGCGGAGAAAAGCGTATGCAGATGTCTACATTAAGGTGCAGAGGGTGGCGGCCCTGAGAGTCGTAGGAGCCTACCGAACGGTGTCTACCGAGGCCCTGTTCGTCCTGGCGGGGATGGTGCCGGTGGATTTGTTGGCAATTGAGCGGGTGACTAACTACGAGGGCGAAGAGCCGGAGAGGACGGGGGAATCGAGGGCGAAGACGATGGATGAGTGGCAGAGGAGGTGGGATACCTCAGAAAAGGGAGAATGAACAAGAATTCTCATCCGTGACGTGCGGAGGTGGTATGAAAGAAAACACGGGGAAATGAACTTCCACCTGACTCAGATGATGTCGGGTCACGGATGCTTCTCTACTTACCTGGAGAGAATCGGAAAGAGAGAGGATAGCGACTGCCGCTACTGCGATGATGTCGACGACGCAGAGCACTCAATGTTCGAGTGTATTCGATTTCGACAGGTGAGAGAGGAGGCCTGGCGAAGGCTGGGCGGGGCGTTCACGCCGGAGACCCTGGTGGAAAGGATGCTGGAGGGAGAGGAGCAGTGGGAGGTGGTGTCAAGTCTTGCAAAAAATATTCTAAAGATAAAGGAGGAAGACGAGCGAGAGGAGGAAAGGCAGAGATGATACGGAATAGAATGAGCGGAGTCAGACCCGCCAAAGAAACACCTAGGGCGCTCATAAGACCAACGAGCGTCCGGACGACTCCACCCCGAAGTAATGCGCAAGCGGTTCCGGGGTGGTACCACGCATGTCGTCAAGTGGAAGGGGGTTTTAGTGGGTGCGAGCCCCACACTACCCGGCGTGTCAGAACCAGCGCCGGGTGTCTGGTAGAGATTTCCCCTAACCACAATAAAAAAAAAGGTTAGGTTAGGTTAGGTTAGGTTGAAGATTACGTAATAATGCTCGACACTGGGTACGACAACAGAACCACCGATAAACTGGGACTAAAGTTTCCTAGACTAGCTGAACTTGTAAACAACGGTACGAATTCGATAGACTACTTAATACAATGTGCAACAACCAGAACGAGCAAGGGCGAATTGTTACAGACCAGCAGTGCGGTATACGTAATACCGACGCATAAAAAAGAGGATGAAAGCGATAAACAGATGGAACTGTATGAGAACTTGCGAGAACTTGCGGAAACTATCGAAGCACACCCCACTAAGAATATTAGGTTACTTGGCGGGAAAAATATGGAAGGAACAACAGTTCGGAAGATTAGCGAATACGTATTTGCAAATAAGGGAGTGAGAATAAGACTGACAGCACTAGGGTGGCGATGGGATGTTGAGGCACAGGGACGACACAAAGACGGGGGCACGTTTACTCCCGCACGGCCGCGGATGGAAAGAGTAATTATTAAAGCGAAGGAGAAGACATATGCCGAACTGCTGAAAACTGTGAAGGCTAACGTAAACATAGAAGAGATAGGAGTACCCATAAGAAATGTGAGAAGAACTGCAAAGAGGCATTTAATGTTAGAATTAACAGGAAAACAGGGATCACAGACTCTCAGCAACGCGATTAAAAATAAAATACCGCACATGGAGATATACGCGCAAAATAATGAGACACATGTCCATATAAACGACATCGATGCAGACCTCAGCATCGAGGATATTGGAAGGGAGATCAGAAAAACAGGCCAGACATAGCCGAAGATAAAATAAAAATTACATCTCTCAGACCCAGCAAAAACGGAAACCAGACGGCGACCACAACAATGGATAAGCGCATAGCAGAAAGACTGGTAAAAGGTGGTAGAGTGAAAATTGGGTGGGGAATGTGCAGAATTCGATATCGAGCAAACATATTGCGATGCTTTAAATGTCTCGAGTTCGGACATAAATCTGGGGATTGCATCGGCCCGGACAGGCGGAGCACATGTTTGAACTGCGGCAATTAGGGACATAAGGCAAAGGAATGCAACACGGAAGCATTCTGCATGGGTTGCAAGTGTAACGGCCACAGGGCTGACACCACAAAATGCCCAAAATACAGACAGCTGATCAAGGAAGAAGTCAGAAGAATGGAGGAAGGTAGGAGAAGCAAATCAGGTAATGAAAGTCCTACAAACTAATCTAGGAAGAAGGAGAGCGGCTCACGATCTGGCATACGCGACGTGCAAACAATTAAATATTGATCTTCTGATCGTGAGTGAACCAAATAAAACAATGGTGAAGGCAACAGACTGGATCAAAGACAAAAAAGGGGACGTGGCTGTGAAGTGCGTGAACAGGAGACTGGAACTGCTGACTGCAAAGCCCGGGGAGGGGTATCTATGCCTGGAATTCAAAGAATATACCATGTTTTGCTGCTATATATCCCCGAACATAGCGATGGGGGATTATAGGAAGCAAGTAGAAGACATCATGAGTAATGTGCAGAACTTAGGCAAGGAAGCCGTAATTCTGGGAGATATGAATGCAAAGTCCCCTTCGTGGGGTTCCCCCTTCTCGGATGCCCGGGGCGAGCTGTGGGAGGAGTGGATATCGGCAAAAAACCTGGTGGTTAGCAACGAAGGAGGCGTGGCCAGTTTTGTTAGAGGCAACAGCGAATCTTATATCGACATCACGATGACAACGCAGGGGATAGCAAGGGAACTTAAGAACTGGAAGGTACTCACGGTGGAAAATTTGTCGGACCATAGATACATCTACTTCGAAGTGATGCGAGGTACGATGGCTCAGAGACGAGGATATTTGGGAAAGCGGAAAACTAACTGGGAAGCATACAGAGCTGAAATAAGCGTGCGAGTGGATGGCATGACGTCGGAGAACAGGACCTCATTCAGAGAGTGCACCACAGCCCTGAAGAGGGCTTTTAAAAATGCCACAGCCAGGGACGTCAGCAAGGATGGCATGCTGCCGTACTGGTGGAACGAAGACATAGAATTACTGAGAAAGTTATGTCTGGTCAAACGAAGAACAATCACACGGGCCAGAAAAAATGGCGAGGGCGCGGAAACCGCGACAGTAGAGTATAAAGGCGCAAAGAAGGAGCTGCGCAAAATGATAAATCTCTCAAAGCGAACACACTGGGGGAAACTATGCGAGAAACTAAATGAAGACATATGGGGAGATGGTTACGCGATAGCTCTCAGGGAGATGAACAGCAGACCACCTTACGACATACCAGTCGACAAAAAGATGGAGATTGCCAAGACCCTGTTCGACACTGGACGGGGAGGGGCCAGAGCACCGCGCATGCCCGCGACGCGGGAACTCGAGCTCTTCACACCGGATGAGATGATGACGGCTGCAAGAAACATGAGGAGTGGCAAAGCTCCCGGACCGGATTGCATCCCTCCGGAGGCAATCAAGGAAGTGGTGAATAGTCGACCAGAGTGGATACTGGGTGTAATGAATGAACTCCTGAGAACAGAGACTTTCCCTAAAACATGGAGGGTGGCAAGGGTGTCCTTGATATTAAAATCAGGAAAAGACCCAGAGCAGCACGGGTCCTACAGGCCACTGTGCATGCTCGACACGATTAGCAAACTATACGAGGCAATGATAAGAAACCGACTTCAGACCGAGATAGACGACAGAGGAGGTCTGTCCGAGAGCCAATATGGGTTTAGAAGGGGACGATCAACCGTAGACGCCCTGGAAGAGGTGAAGGAGACGGTGAAAAACTGCAAGGACCAATGGTGTGCATTGGTGACTATCGACGTCAGAAATGCTTTTAACGCTACAGGCTGGGATCTCATACTGGAGAAACTCAGGGAGAGAAAAATATCGGGGTATCTGCAAAATATAATATCAGACTATCTGGAGGACCGAAAAATAGAAATAAACCGTGAAAGAAGGACGTACATAAGGGCCAGTGTTCCGCAGGGGTCGGTGATCGGACCGACATTGTGGAACATATTGTATGACGGTGTCCTGAGACTGGAACTGCCATCCGGAGTGAGGACCATAGGCTACGCTGATGATTTGGCACTCATGGCCTCTGCGCGGGAAATCACAACTTTAGTAGAGAGAGGAAACGAGGGCCTACTGGAAGTGGGGCGATGGATGAGGCAACATAGGCTTCAAATCGCCCCGGAGAAGAGCGAAGCCATACTGTTGAAGGGCAGACGAGAGCGCCGAAACATCGTCTTCGACATGGGCGGAGTTGATATAGTGCTGGTGAAGTGGGTGAAATATCTCGGGGTCACCCTCGACGTACAGGGAACATTCGGGAAACATATAGAGTTCACCGCAAAAAAGGCAGAAGACAGAGCGGCAAAACTAGCTCGCATAATGCCTAACATAGGCGGACCGAATAGCTCGAAAAGAGAGATTCTGTGCGGAGTGATACACTCCATCATTCTGTATGGGGCAAGGGTGTGGAGCTCCGTGCTAAACATCCAAAAATACAGGATGATGCTGGAGAGAACGCAAAGAAAAGGGCTCCTAAGGGCAACGTCGGCGTTTAGAACCGCGTCCACGGTATCCCTGCAGGTAATAGCGGCAATCGTACCCGTGGATTTGCAGGTGGCCGAGAGGGAACATCTCTATAGACAGAAAGATGAGGACGCAAAGATTGCCAGAACGGCGGCGAAAGACATAACACTTAACAAATGGCAGAGTCGATGGGAGGAAAATAGCGAAAAAGCACAATGGACAAAAGAACTTATCCCGAATATACGTAGATGGGCAGAATGCAAACACAGAAGAACGAATTATTGGTTAACTCAGGCCCTTACCGGACACGGCTCCTTCCGAGCGTACACCAAGCGGATCGGAAAGGAGAACGTAGATACTTGCACCTATTGCGGAGAAACAGACACGGCAAGACACACGCTGTTCGAGTGCGATAGATGGATGCGCGAGAGACAGACCGTCAGATTGGGGCTGGGACACGAGCCGGACGTACGTACTACCATGGACTACATGATGCAGTCGCAGGTAGGATGGGAAGCGGTGTTCGGGATGATGACCCAAATCATGCGAACGAAGGAGCGAGACGAGCGAGATCGACAGACCGAGGAAGCAAGACAATGAGAATATGTAACCGACAGCCTACTGCCACACGAAGAGATGTCAAATAGTGACGGTTCCGTCTGGCAGAAAATATGAAGAGGCGCACAACAGGGGTTTTAGCCGGTAGGAGTCCGGCACTACCTGACATGATTGAAACAAGTGTCAGGTGTCCATGATGGATTTCCCCTAAGAAAAAAAAAA
>JAWQRP010005362.1:0-10765 GCA_033557875.1 Quadriops clusia
GAGAGAGAGAGAGGGAGAGAGAGAGAGAGAGACAAACGGAATTATCCTCCCCCTATTGTCACCTCGGGCGTTCATCGAAACCAACCAAAGCAAACTAACGCCCCTTCGTGAAGATAACGAGGGAACTAACTATTGCAGCAGTAATGAAGACCAAACTAGCGACATCTATTCTCTAACTACGGAATTGAATAAAACTAAAGAAAGAAGAAAACAAATATTCTTAGCCTGTATTGGGTCACTCCTGGAGACGGCAGCCAATGAATCCCAAAAGCTCCTGAAGAATGGTGTTGAAGATATTCCCAAAGGCACTGAACAATTTACCACAATGAACTTCAACCTCACGAAACCTTTTCACTCGGAACCGCCACCAACACTCGGATCTTGTCACCTGGCTCAACTCTGACTACCCAACTTCACTACTCGGCTGTTGTGACTGACTCTCTCTCTCTGTGGTGACTGACAGACGCAAGAAGACTCTTGTCTCTCTGTCCGACCCCACGCTCTGACTCCCTTGCCTTTGGAGACGCTCACCCGACTGTCCACGGCCCGGCTCACGATCAACCCCCTCGGACGGACTCACCCCTCTCTATTGAACCTGTCTCTTTGACTGGCTGCATCTCGGCCAATAAGAACTGTTCCAGCTCTACGCGTGAAGAACAACCAATCAACGTTTAGTACCTGTCCCTGGGCGACCAATGGGCAGCGTTGGTTCGGATCCTTGACCACGCCCCCCTCCGCGTTGGGACTTTCGTTTCCTTTTCACAACCGTTGGTAGCCCTGTCGCTTCTCGACCCCCCTGACGAGTTTGGACCACGTCTGGCGACTACCTGTTTCCCATTAGGGCGACCTTGGCTGTTTCCGTTCCCTCTAGACGTTCTGTGAATAGGGCGAATTGTTGGGACCATGCATTGTACTCTGACCAGATGCTCTTCGGTGGTTTTGGCCCTCCTGACACGGAAATATTTTCCAGTTTTTGATGACAGATGTGTCGCGGGCACATCTCTTTTTTGATAAGCTCCTAATTTGCATGGATGGCACTGCCTATCTTCATACCGTCACAATACATACATATCTAGTCTCTTATATTAGATGATAAATCATAAAATTATAAAAAATTTTAATGGTTGAATTTAAAAAAAATGCCGATGTTCTAGGCCAAACTGAATCGTTGCAAGTGACAAAATAAACAAGAAAGTGGTGTGAATCAAGAGGATCAAATCTCACTAACGACTGCAACTATCAAACATTCAGTTGGAACCCCACAAGGTTTTATGAGGTGCATCTGTACCAAAAAATGTGCTACAAATAGAAGCCAGTGTAAAAAAAATGATTTTGTGTAATTCAAAATGCCACCATAGTACACCCTGTAAAAATAAATAAAAGGAGGGTTGATCAAAAACTAAAGCTACAGTGAAATGTGTACAGTATATTTCTTTCAATCAATATAGCCAACCGAAAGTACATACATTATGTTATTTTTCGATATAGTTTCCATATCAATTCACGCATTTGTCTCTTCGTAGGAGTTTGTATATTCCCTTATGATAAAAATTCGCTCCTTGCGTGCTCAACCTCGTTTGCATGAATGGTGTTTCATATTCTCGTCTGAAACAAATCATCGGCCCCCCCAGGTGCCTCTTCAAGTGGGAAAAGAGGTAAAAGTCACTTGTAGCAAAGTGAAATCATTCCGTTTAGGCACTTATCGTTTTCTTCTGATTTTGAAGCTGTTTCTCTGGGATAACAACTAGCCTCTTTACAGCCCGAAACTTGTTGCAAACCTCTTTCATCTCTTTCTGGAAGAAACACTTAGGAGACCGAAGATTTGCTTAAAAACGGATATATGAAACACTTTGCGACAACGTGCCTAAAGACGTAAGGACAGATTTTTTATGAGAAGGCAATATTCAAACTCATCCTATGAAGAAACAAGTGGCTAAACTGATATGGAGGCTATGTCTAAGAATAACGTAATGTATGTAGGGGAAACCGGGGTTAGTTGGCATACTTTTTGGTTTTAAATTTTTTGATTTTTTTCTGTGATACTTCCAGTGAATTTGATTTTCGCTGATCATTGAGTAAGTAACTCCTTAGCTATCAATTCGATTAAGAACTATTGTTTCAATAAACTGCTTAGAACAATAAAAAAATGTTTTTCCAAAGGACTCTAACTGTGCCAACTTACCCCATACATGGGGTTAGTTGGTATAGATAGAGGGGCTAGTTGGCACAACCATAATGATAGATAGGGGTGAATTGGCAGAAATAAGTTCAGTTCACAAAAAAATTTTATTAACATGAAAACTTATTTTTTGGTTGAACGCTTTTTGTTTTCTTTAGGAATATTGTGCTTCTTAGTCTTACTTTGCCTTTCGACTAACATTGCTTTTTTCACTGGAGAATCCGTTAGAATTGCGGCACTCCTTCGTTTTCTCCCTCGATTAGAATCCTTCCGGGACCCTGCCTTCGGTAAATGTGTCCTGCCCCTTCATACGTTAAATCTAGCTTTATAAAAATAACTAGCAGACCCGTCGTTCTTCGAACGAACTTTTGGGTAAATGGTCTTTTTAAAAGGGGCGAGTGTGAAATGTACATGGAGAGAGTGGAAAATAATCAAACACTTTATTAGAATAAGAAGAATAGGTGTGCCTGTCTTTAAATAGATGACATATATGATTTTCTTCTTCTTAACTAACTCTTAATGCTTTTTCCGTTTGGCCCTGTCTCGTCCCGTTCCGTACCATTTCTTTATTTACTTTAGTTTAATTTTATTATTTTTTAAATTTTATTTTACTTTATTTTCCTTTCCGTCATCGTTCTCGTTCTCGCTATAATTTCAGTCCGGTGCCCTTTCCTTATTTATTTTAATTTAATTCTAATTTATTTAATTTAATTTTATTTTATTTTCCTTCCCGTCGTCGTTCCCGGTTTAATTCCCGTTCCCGTCCTAGTCCCGTACCCTTTCTTTATTTTATTTTAATTTAATTCTAATTTATTTTATTTTATTTAATTTTATTTTATTTAGTTTCCTTCCCGTCGCCGTTCCCGGTTTAATTCCCGTTCCCGTTCCAGTCTCGTACTCTTTCTTTATTTTATTTTAATTTAATTCTACACACGATTCTGGTTTCTGTACTACCTAGTGGCGATGAGACAATTAAAAAATAAGAAGAAGATATAATTGTCAGTTGTTTGACTATCCGTCAATCTGACGTTTTAATGCACTGAAAGCTATCAGAACGCAAGAGGACGGTTGCCATGTAAACGTTAAAGATTCTCTTTGGGGCCGGGCCTATCGGAGCTATCTAGGGCCCTTGTGCTAGTCAAAATAGCTGCGACCCTCCCTCTGACATGTCCGCAAACGGGTAAAACCTTGATTGTGCTATATATCGTTATTCAAGGATGAGTTTCATAATATTTTGCGTTTTCCTATATGATCCACAACTATCCCAAATTCATCTCGTTTTCACTTTTCGACTTGCTGACTCTAGAATACATAAATGTTAGTTTTTACAATACCCATAGTTACCATTTCTCAAATTTTATACGCAGTCTAAAGAAGAAAAGAGCGGCCCATAGATTTTACGGGCGATCGTCCTAACCTAATATAACCGTCAAAATGACAAATTAACCCACCTTCGGCTCCTCATTTTAATGGCCTTGCCGAAGCAGGTGTAAAGTCCGTTAAATCCCACTTACACAGAGTAATGGGAGATCAAATCCTGTCACCACCCTTCTTGCACGAATAGAGCACATCTTGTTAATTTTCTTTTTTCTTCTCATATTATAAATCATTAATCTTTATTTAGTTAGAATTATCCTTTGTTGATAACCTTTGTTTCCTTGTCCTTCTTGCCGTTGATGTATACAAGTCATCGAGACAGACCTCTCGGTGTGAAGCAGTGACCCTGTTTGTTCCTGATTAGGATAACTTAGGTTTCATTTTTCTTTCTTACATTTGTTTGGATATTTGAAAACACTGTTTTCGGTGGACGGAATGTTTGCGCACTTCAAATTCAAGGCCATCATTTTCGAATAAGTTTTTTTTGTTAGTTTTAGAATAGAACAAGTTAATTGTTCGAAACCGTTCGTTGTAGAAACCACGTTTCCTAAAATTACCAAGTTGGTCCTTTTCATTAATTGTGTGTGCCGTTATTTAATTATCACCAACATCAAGGTGTGCGAGGGAATCTGGTCGACCAGAGAAGAAGGCAGTGGAAGAATTAAGTTAGGCCTTTCATTTCTCCAACCATCATTCCTTGTGTGCCAGCACCTTTCTAATTTTGAGCGCATCTCGTTGCGTGCGTTCATAACCTGTTGAAAGAAAACCAAATAAGAAAATGGAAAGAACTCATTTATACAAAATCAAATAGAACGCGAAAAAAGAATTAGAACTAGAAAAAGCAGAAAAAAATAGAAGATAGAACTAGAAGAAGAAAATTGCGTTAGATATAATTTTGTGATGGTCCAAAGGGAAGTATCCTATAGTGGGAAAATTTTTCAATAAAAAAATTAAAAACTTTAGATATATAGGTAGACAAGCTGAGAAACAACAAAAATCTTTTAACTTTAATTTTTGTTAAATCAATAAGATAATTAATAAAAATATTGTAGACATTAAACATGAGATGTTTTTCTTGATGATATTGTTGGTCTTGTCTCTAATTATATAAATTACTATTTTCTTAATATTATATAATTAAATCACTTGATTAGAGAAAACAAAAACATAATAATTATAAAGCACAATTTAAACAATTTTTGCATAACATGTTTACAAACATATTTCTTACTAATTGCACAATTCTACGCAATATATTTTAAAGGTCATCGGATTTCATCGACCCTTTAAAGTTTATCGAGGAATACAATTGATAAACCTCCCGACTTTTTATAAGATCGTACAGGTTCTCAAGTCCTTAGTTGTGTTAGTTTCAACCATGGGGCTCAAGACAACCGTTCTTCTGGGTGAGTTTTTTTTTGCATTAGCGATGTAATCTCAAGTTTAGTTAACATCTAAATCTAATAAGTATTATAATAACATATAAACAATTAAATGGAAGAAAAATAATAAAATTTAAAGAAAATACCACGCTTTCTTTAATATGAACACAAAGAAATATATGTATAAAAATCTCAAAATTGTAAAACAAAATTGCAGTGCTCGGTGCCTTGTCGGCAGCCAATGCTTTCTTCAAACTCATCCCGGAAGACAAAGAACTAGTCTACGACTACAACGCTCTCATCAAAGCTGGCACAAAACAACCTGTCGAACATGCATCTGCTTTCCACCTCCTCGGAAAGCTTAACGTTCGCCTCGACGGCCAAAGAGTCGTCATGCAATTCTCGGAAATGAGCTATAAGATGTACAACGGCAATTTCACCCGAGCTTACCACGTCAAAGAAGTCCCGTTGGAACCAGAAGTCACCGATGACCTTTACAAACCTTTCATGGTTACATATGATGAGTTCGGAAAAGCCACAGGGTACGTAACTTTCGATACCGAGAAAGGATATTCCAAAAACATCAAGAAAGCCGTGGCGGCGACTTTCCAGATGGACTACGCCAAGGTGATGTCGTCGACAAAACCTCACGTTTTCGCCCAACAAGAAGAATCGCTTTATGGGCCGGAAATGACGCGCTATAATGTCTTCACATCTAAGGATGGAATTGTGACTGTTAATCGTTATCACGATATGGAAGGAAATAATCATTTGTATCACTACTTGTACACGAATCAAAGGTACTACCCCAATGAATGCGAAGTTCCTCATGAAAAACCGATCGCTCATGGTAGCATTAAAAAATACACTTTGGAAAAAAATCAGGGAAGTTTTGTCGCAAAACATATCACGACAACTGGGGGAGTTTTCATCCACCCCTTTAGGGCTGAATCTGAAACTCTATCAATTAACGCTAATGTAGAATACGAATTAATTAGCGTTAACCCGATAACCACTAAATTCCAAATGCCTGGTCAATTTGAAATCTTACCTTTAAAATACAGTCCATATGATGAAAGCCAAGATTTTGAAGTCATCCCCGATATTTATTTCGAACGCCGCACGTACGACCAAAAGCTATTGGAAGAACAACTTAAAGAGATGTTGAATCAAGCGGCTGAATACTTGGCAACAGATCACATCAATGACGAAAAGCCAGATATTAAATTAGGCCAATTAATAAACAGGATTCAGAGGATAATGACTGGGATGACTTACGAATCTCTCGGTAACATTTGGGGAGACCTTGTGGGAACCCACAAGGAAGAATCAAAAGAACTTGCGTTCAAAACCTTCCAGGATATCCTACCAATGGTGGGAACTCCGGCAAGTTTGAAATTCCTCGAGCACCTCTTCACCAACAATAAAATCAATCCCAAGAAAATCAGGAAACTCTTGGAAGAAATACCGTTCAATGTCAAGGTGCCCACTGTTAAGCAATTAGAACGAATGGAATGGTTGTTGCATTTCGAGAAAAGTTTAAACCATAACAAGAATGCAGCTTTGATGAGTTTCTCGACGTTGATTCAAAGGACTTACCAATATTCCAAAAAACATTTCCCAACCGAAGACTACAAAAATTTCGGTGAGAAATATGTTAAGGATTTCGTGCAAAAGTTCAAAGGTGCTAACACGTATGAAGAAAAAATGACATATATGCACGTTTTGCACAACATGGAGATTCCTGCTATTGCACCCTATTTGGAGGATATCCTTAAGGGTGAGTACGAGCAAGACGAACATGTTCGCCTTACCGCCATGTGGGCTATTTATCCTGTTATTTCCCACGATGAGAACAAAGTTTACGATTTATATTGGCCGATTATGACGGATACCACGGAGAAGAGTCATCATAGAATTCTGGCTTACTACTTCCTCATGGAATCTCATCCAACTCTCTCGACGATGATCAACATTCATTGGCACATGCAAAATGCATTTGATCGTAACGTTTATCGATTCTACTACACATATCTTAAATCTTTGGCCAATTCCGAAGATACTTGCAAATACCAAAGCCGTCTTCTCGCCAAACAAGTTTTGAGGTACACCTACCATGTGGATTCTCATGGGTTCACTGGTTATTACAACTCTGACTATTTTAATGAACATTTTGGATTCGGCAAAGGAGCCAATATCTTCGTGTCCCAAAATACGGATTCTTTCGTCTTCAAATATTCAAGCCACGTAACCTTTGCCAACGTACCTTGGTTCCCTCAGTCCACCATGGTTAAAGTTCATGGGCTTGAAGGGTTTAATAAAATCGCTCTAAACGTCTTAGGGTCTAAGGGAGAAGGGTTCCTCAATTTTGATGAACTGGTTAAGTATTTCACGCCTTTGGAGAACGCCAAGAATTTCCACATGGAAATAGTTACTTTCCGCCACAACAAAGTTCAACAAAGCATTTTCTTGGACGCTTCCAATTTAAAAAATTTCAAGGCATTGTGCGATTCCGTCAGAGGTGTCCTAGTGAACGAAGACAACTATTTGGGCATCACCTCAAATATGTACACGAAAATCTTGATGCCGACAGATGTCGGCTTCACAGCTAGCTTCGACTGGTTCGTCCCTCAACTTAGCTACCACAATTGGTTCGTGGCATTGGAAACCAAAAATGGGGTTACCTCTAGCCGCTTCAATGCTACCAGCAAAGTTTGGACTCACGGCCGTTGGGGACTTTCCTTTTACAATTCCATCTCTGATGTTTGGCAAGGGATAAACAGATACAATACATTCGACTCCTCACTCCCCGTGGCCTTTAATTTGACATATAATCACGATCCAGCTTCTTTCAAATTATCTGTTAAACCACAAGAACTGGGCAACTTCGGATTCAAAAGTTACGTTAGTTCCTTGACATTCGTCAAGGAAGACTTCAACCAATCGCCGTTCCACAAGTCCGAAGAAGATGGAAGTAATTTCGTGGAAATGAAGAAAACTTACGTAAGTTCCATCTTTATAAATTGTTTTAACTTTAATTGTAACAACATTGTTAATTACAGTACTACCCATACATTAGGAACTGGGGACTCTTTGATGTATTTATCTCAGATCTGAACACCAAAGATAAGGAATTGTCGAAATTCAAATGTGAAATTGATATGTTCGATTGTGAGGATAACGTCTTCAAACATTTGGACTTGATTCACCTTCAACCGTGGTCCGGAATCAATGGATACTTCATTAAGTTAGTTCCTTCAAGAATGACAATTTCGGATCTGTATGAAATTACTGTAAAATCCAATTATGAAGTGATTCATGGATATTATTATCCTCACCTCCCTGGATTTAAGTGGAATTTTAAATTTTTATTCGCTGATCATGGAAATGATAAAGATTTTACAACGGTTGATTTTACCTCTGCCTTAATAATGAAACCAGGATTCATTGAAACCGATTGGAAGGCTCAATGCCATTTATCCAAAAACAACGAAAAACATATCAAAGTCTTCTTTGTAGGTAAAAAGAAGTGGACTAGCGATAATGTTACTGGGGTTTTAACAGTATCAGGAAGTAACGCAGAAGCTGATCAAATTTACGGCGATGTTGAGGAGTACCTCAACGTAGAGATGAAAGGAAGTAAATCATATCTACCTGAATATTCGGAATGTGAAGAAACTGATTTGTGTCCTTTTGGTTACTATCACAAACCCTTATCTTGTTATATGGCTTATGATACCTTTAGGCATTACACTTACAAAATATTCTACAATATCACCGACGTTACAAAATTAGATATGGCTAAGTATCACAAAAAAGCTAGTTTCTATTATAAGAGGTCTGATTGGGCTATTACGCACCAAGAAATTAAAGACCAAGAGGTTGTAGTAGACGTTACGTACCCAGCTGATGAGAGGACTTTCGCCGTCTCTCTAACTACAAGTGATGAAGTTATAGTTTTCAAAAACTTGAAGAATAAGTTTGCCGGATGGCTGTCCTTCCGTCCAGATTATGCACACTATTCGTATGTTTACAAATATTTACGTTCGTTGGGTTTGACAAATCAAGTTAAAGTACACGGAGATAAATCTAATTCAAATCGTACTTCATCTGAATGGATTCATTTTCTGTCCGGTGCTGAAGAAACGAACCACAAGTACAAAATCTTTGTTAAGATGCTTGGTGGATACTACAATTTGGTAAGTTTGTATTTCGTTTATTTATTTCTAACAGGATTAGTTACTTTTTCTATTTATAACATTTATTATTAAAGGCGCTGAAGGTTGTCCATGAGGATCAATCGGCCATGTTTGAACCATCTGACTCGGAACCTCCTTATGAAATCACTGTTGATGGCCAAAAATATTCTCACGATAGGTATGACTCCGAATGGATCTACTTTCAGAGAATTTCGTATTCTCATTTCATGGGTATCGTGATGCCACAATTCGGAGTTCATTTGTTCTACGATGGAACGCACCTTCATGCTGATGTACCCAAAACTGCTGTTAAGTACTACAGTTTCGATCAGCAATGATTTGTTGAATACTTAAAGGATAATGGTGTTTTGTAAAATATTTGATGTTGAATAAAAATATTTCTCCTGTGAAAACCAAAACTTAAATAATTCGTACATATTAAGGAATTTTTGAGTTCGTTATTAATCAATGCTGAAATATATTGATTCAGTCTTAGTATATCCATTTTAAATTTGTTTGAACCAACTTGTCGTTTGCGTATAGTTTCCTGAAAGACACTAGAAAAAATATACAAGATGATCTTGGGTATATCTTCTTACAAGCGCACAAATTAGTTTCTAAATATGTTATTTATAAGATTCAAGAGAATCTAAGAAGTAATCAGTCGTATCAAGGGCTATGTAGACTCAGTAAGAGCAACCAAGTTAGAGGTGTTTCATTATTCATTCACTTTGTTAAGAAGTGGCAAGCTTTCGCCCAAATTTTAGGGCATCCTCAGGCCTGCAAACACACAAAAGTGGTCACGAATTATAAAATAATCCGCCATATTAAATTTGACATAAAAGACCTTTTTTTATAAAATATATAAAAATTACAAAAATATTACCTTTAACCCGTGAATTCACTTACTTTAAAATGAAATACACAACATAGCTATTGCTAAGGCAGCCCATAAGCGCCAAAAACACTTTAAAATCTATAGAAAACAATTAAAATGGTAGATACAAGAACTTGAACAAAATCGGCGTCCAAACAAGTGAAAAACCAAACCGCAGAGCGAAAGCGCAAAAATCGAAGCCAGTGGGGTCAACACGACGAACGAAAACCAACACGAAAATGCCAGAGAAAAAGCTATAAATAAAAACTTTAAATTCAAATAGCCCGGCTACAGAGCAAGGCGGTAAACCTAACGCCCAACAGCGGTCGAAACCCCAACCAGCACGGCAGCCAAGCAACCAACAATACACAGGAACAAAACACAAGGACACAACAGGAGAACAAAAACCAAGGAAGGGACACCGGTACGAATCTAGCCAGGAGATTTAGAATGGAGAAAAGTATAAATGGAACTTAAGTTATCGATATCTTTTTGATGATTAACAGTAAAAGGAGTATTATGAATGTGACACATTTCTAGAAAACTTCGTTTGAAATAATTTTTCCCATTCTCTAAGATCTTAACATCGTCAAAATTGATCTGATGTTCACACTCAATGGCATGTTGACTCAGGGCCGTAGACGTAGGTTTCTTTAGGATGTCATTCCTATGCTGCTTGATTCTCTGACCAAGCCTCTGCTTCGTTTGACCTACGTATTGACATTGGCATTCAGAGCATTTAATGAGATAG
>JAWQRP010005363.1:0-10765 GCA_033557875.1 Quadriops clusia
AAACCATACCTTTTCGGGTCTGTGTTCCGTTTCTTATAGGACTGCCACCTGTCAACATTCATGCTTGCACATGGAAAATTCATGGATTCACTGCAGACATACCTTCACTCTTGGAATACCTGTTATCAAGTCACACTCATAAACTCAATTCGTTCTGATGCCCCAATCAAGATGGGGAGCCTATCTGACTGATGGTTGAATGGGAATCTATAAGACATTATATATAAGACATCCCCCAAGCACCACTTTCGGAACGGCCAGAGTAATTCACTCACCTCGCTCTCCTTCATACTAATAGCTAATCACTTATACCGAAGTCAGTTCATACCAATGCACCAATCGAGATGCGCGCCGAACGTATTAAATGGTTGAAAGGGTTCGCCTCAAAAGTTGTCCCCCAGTGCCGTCGTTCTGTCCGGGTGCGCAGGTTAAACCCTCGGCACTCCATTCATCTACTTATTCATATTCAAAGTGGAAGACCTGGAAGTCTAACAACGTTGATTAAATTTGTTTTAAGTTGGGAAATTACCTTGGCATTAAATCTGCCAGAAGGGAAACCTGTTCGTTAAAACTTCACTCCGCAACACAACCTTATGTAACCTTATTGATTAATCACTAGTATTTTTGTTTAGAAATAATAATAATAAATAAAAAGAAATGAATTACTATTCCATTAATATTTGCTTTGACTACAGTTAGTGCTATAGAATATCTAACGCGCTCGAAGTTATGGCTTTTGACTCGGAACTCCTTGGTAGCGGTTTGTCCTGAAATGACTGTAAAAATTCGTTCTGTATCAAAATCTTATTTATGAATTCATTGTCGACTCTCTCACACACTTATTTCTCTCTCCCTCCCCTCAAACATTTATTACCCTTCTTTAGTTCAAACTTGACTCGTTATTATCATCTAGCCTACACCTTTCGACCTAGCCAAAGCTCTTGAGCGCATTTCTACCTAATTTTAACCTAATTATTGTTCTCCACGTAGCAATAACTTATTGGGAATAGTTTATCGACATTGTCAGTTTCTCACGTTCCGATCAAGCATCCAGCCTCCAGAGTCCTGTTACAGTACTGAACCTATGTATTTTTGGTCGCCGGTATTGGGAATGAGTACAAAAGCGTAAGACCCCCTTAAAATCATCACAATATTTACCAAAGCTCGTGGGCCCCCATTTAGGACCTCCTCCTTCTTCTCAAACGGGTAAAACTTTGATTGGATCTTACATTGGCACTCAACGGTGCATTATTAAATTTTATACGCAGATTACAAAAGTGTAGCCTTGTTTTATCAAGCACTTCCAACCTTGAACAGTCAGCAGCCAATGGCGTTTAGAGAAATTTTGCGGCCTTGAATGTTATTGGTCATTATCTGCCGGCAACTGTTCTGAAGAACATGGTAAAACAAAGCTTATATTACCAGTGAGTATACAACGTTATATTCCTATACTCACTGATATTACTTTTCCTGGGACCAAGTTGCCAAAACAGTAGCAGTCATTATTCTGCTGTTGTATGTCATTTATTGGTTTAGCAACTCTTCCTTTTGCTCTCTGGTGCCCACTGTAAAATTTGTTGCGGTAATCTTTCCTGGGGCATTTGTTCAACATACCCTTATCATTCACTGTTCCCTCGCACTATAACGTCATAAACAGTTGATCTCGACTATCTAAAGAACTAAATTTTGTCCGTTGCTCAGCGTCTAGCACGAAGGTCATCGAAGACCGCAATTTTGTATGTATAATACATTTTGAGGCTGTAGGGTATAGGCCCATCAAACATTAGAATACTTCCTTGGTTAGTTATCTCTTTGACACCAAATCCATTTGTAAAATAAATGAAGATAGAACTTGTTAAGGATATGTGTAGCAAACGAGTATATCTCCATTTATTTTACAAATATACAATGATAGATGTAAGATGAGATTCTTCACAAATGTAGCTGTTATAGATAGTAATCGAATGCCATAGGCAAAAGTCACCACCCTGCCGTAGGGGGAGGGAGTCTAGAACAAATAAGTACAATAGTGCCATAGCACTAGAGAGGTGACATCGTATGGCCCCTTTACGGCAGTGTGCAAAAATTCACGTAAATCGGATGAGTGAGTTGTGAGAAATGCTGATGAATCAGTCAGTGAGTGAGTGGGAAATGCTAGACATAGATAAAATAATTGTTTTATTTTTGCAGAAATGACATTGAATCTGAAAAAATCGGCAGTTTGCCTTGTCAAGAACTGCTTGAAATTTTGAAGCCATCTTACTGGTTTGCTGCTCATTTACATTGTAAATTTGCGGCCCTCGTTCCACATGAAGACAATACCATCACAAAATTTTTAGCTTTGGATAAATGTTTACCTAATAAACGATTCTTGCAACTTATCGATATTCCACATGACACCAATAAAGGATTAGATTTTTATTATGACTTGGAATGGCTCGCGGTGCTATATTCAACAAACCATTTAGGGTCTATTAAAAGTACAAACAATTACATGCCAGGACCAAATGGCACTGAAAGGTGGAAATTTAATCCCACAGAGAAAGAAATGGCTGATGTATTATCTAAATTCGAAAATAATCTGAAAATACCTAATCAGTTTATTAAAACGGCTAGATCTTTTTGTGAGATCAGTCCAATGAAACATACAAGACAGCCTGAGGTGAAATTAAACCCTCAAACAAAAACTTTCTGTTCAAAATTAGACATCGATGATCCTATGGAATTGCTTTTGAAGACAAATGGAATTGATCTTCATGTTACTCAAGAAGGAGACTTTCTAGATGACACTTCATTTATCAATGAATCAACCCCAATGTCATCTTTAAATAGGTAATTTCTTTACTAAATTAATTAATTAAAAATCAAACAGTT
The DNA here is from genome assembly GCA_033557875.1 of Quadriops clusia. NCBI lineage: Eukaryota > Metazoa > Arthropoda > Insecta > Coleoptera > Hydrophilidae > Quadriops > Quadriops clusia. The sequence continues at coordinate 2,875 of JAWQRP010005363.1, forward strand.
TTCACTATCGACTTTAGTAAATTCCATTTTATATTATGTAACATTAATTTTCTCCCGAGCGGGTATAATACGCATTTTGTATATCTACTTTTTACCTAAAACGAACCCGTAATTAATACCAAACATTACTCCCTAACGCTCCATGAGTTATTATTTCCTGCTTGATAGTGGGACCATTTGCTATAAAAAGTACAGAAAATTTAAGGCAAAATAAAGATAAAGAAGAGAAATAAATAAAGACGGATCGTGAAAAATAAGGACAGAACAACTGAAGTTCAACATTTTTTGTTTTGGATTTTATTAGTGTAAGATAATATCAGATTCTGACTTATAAAGGGGCTTTTACACGATCAGATCAGTCCAGCTATCAGTCTCAGTCCGACTGACAGATAATCGTACGTGTAAAAGTATAAATCTGAGGACTGATTGCAGGACTGACAATATGGTCGAGACCTATTTTATTCCGTTCACTTCAAAGGAATTCTTTCTTATATATAAACACAGACGCGGCGGCATGCCTTTCATTATTTTTCATGAACTATTGCCAGTGTCGTATAACCTCCTTATTCGCACATTATTATAATACCTTCTATATTAATATTTTTAAGAGTTTTGCAATATGATCATCAAGAAAGCTCAGGTTGTAGTAGGTTTTATTGAAATTTACAAAACTTCTCCGAATTTGTGGAAGAAAACGGACTCTAAATATCACAACACAAACATTAGGGAGGCTACCTACAGTGCATTCTTAGATAAATACTTAGAAATTGACACCCAAGCAACAAAGGGGAAATTTCTACTTTGAAATCTTTAAAAACTTTGAAATCGCAGCTCGGACTGAACGTAGGACTGAAAGCAGGACTGATCGTGTAAATAAACCCGTCAGTCGGACTGATAGGTAAAAAATCTGAAACAGGTATGGCAAGTGGGAGACGAAACTATTTAATTCGGGTAACGATTGTTTGGAGCGCTACAGCAGTGCATCTGAGATTGGCTAGAATGTTGAACCACAGTACAACCAGTATATCAACTCACTGTCTGTGTCTTTGATCTTAATTTACCGCGCAAGGATCCCACGAGCATACAACCTTAGTGGAATTAGTAAGAACATTGCAGCATTCAATTCCCTAACTCCTTTTTCCAATTCTTCGTTATTCTTCGGCAAGTAGCGCGTATGATACATAACGGAAATCACCAATCTACTTCGATCTACACTTGTCGTAAAAGGGCTTATTTTGAGGACCCCGCGCAGACAATTACGCACATTCTGGCAAACCTCGAAGTTGATATACTAGTTGTACTGTGGTTGAACTTCAGTTGTCCTGTCCTTATTTTTCACGCTCTGCCTTTATTTATTTCTATTCTTTATCTTTATTTTGCCTTAAATTTTCTGCATATAAGCAACTGGACCCTGAATACATTTACTGGACTATCTGGTTATTTGTACTATTACTTGCAATAATTTTTATGTTTCAGCTCTGTTTCGTTTCAAGAGTCTCCTAAAACGAAACCATTATTATTAAACCTACCAGAACCAAAAGAAACCAGTCTAAAACGTATGGTTGAAAATTCTTCAGATGTAGTGGAAACCAAAGAAGATATATTTTTTGATTCGATCACAGAAATAAGTAATGAGGAAAAAAATGTTCCTTTAACAGGAAGAATCAAGAGAAGAAATGTTAGTATTTATGATACAGAAGAAGCGTAACTTCTTATTAAGTATAATTAACTTTATAGTCATGTAGTAATTCGTGCAACTATTTCGTGAATAGTGTTATTGACATCAATTTAAATAATTATATTTATATATTTTGAAAAGATAATAATATTAAAAACAATCTTCCACGTCAAAATTTGCAAATTTAAATTTATATTGAATAATTTTTTATTTTTTTTTTCATTTATATGCAAAGGCACCCCAACTTTTTAATAATTTGTTATTGCTTTTGTTTGCTTCAGGCTTTTTGGAACAAATAGTAACCAATGTGAAATGCGTTTTAATTCCAAATAAAATCCACTTTTTTTTACTCGTTTATGTAATGGCGACCTCATTTCGCATCATAGGCCAATCACCGACGCCACAGATTAGGACTACGACTCCTGGAAATTTAGTTAATGCCAGCATTTCCACCTGGTCATTGTGTTCTTTAAAGTGCGCGTGGATTATACCACTTAATATCATTTACATTATTTTTTTAATTTAAGTGATATATTTTTTTTTTGTGGGTTTAATTTAAACAAGGTGATCCTGCTTGATAACTTTATTACGCACTACCGGTTTCGATCTTAAATCTTAGATGTTTATCGGGTGCTTAGTCATTTTATTAAAGTTCATGCAACAAGAGACATTACTTTTTAAAATAAAATGGTATACATATACATGGATGTTTACACATTAAAATAATTGACACATTGTTACATTTTACGGCACAATTGGACAGTAAAATGTAACAATGTGTCAATTATTTTAATCTGTAAACATCCATATATGTACACCATTTTATTTTAAAAAATAATGTCTCTTGTTGCACGAATTTTAATAAAATGACTAAGCACCCGATGAAGATCTGAGATTTAAGATCGTAACCGGTAGTGCGTAATAAAGTTATCAAGCAGGATCACCTTGTTTAAATTAAACCCACAAAATAAAGAACAATCGTACTGGGAACCTATTATAATGATATAATTTTAATGACCTTTTATTTATTTTATTAAAGTTTTGTTTTTTTTTACTATAATAATATATTTTAAATATAAATTTTAAAATATCTAACATTTTCTTGGCAAACAATCTAAGCTTTAATTATATATGTTCATAATAATTTGAACATGTATTTTATTGTGGACGAATTATTAGTGTCCAGCAATCTTTAAAGACTATCAAACATTTATTTATACTTGCATTTATTTCACTCTTTCTAATTTCATAGTTCAAATGAATATCTAGTTTAGTCCCAATGAATCGCTGTTTTTCAAACGTCATACCTCTAACCTATATTTTACGTCAGATTTGACGTTTATCATGGTAATGCATGCCATTTACTTTACTTTTTACCATCTTTACAAGTGTACGTAGCAATTAAAGCATTAAAATGATGATTAAAAATGTGGCTGTGATCATAATAAGTTCTCCAATATTACGAGGAGAAATAAAAGATTCTTATTCGGACTATATTATAAATGAATTAACTTCCTTAGCATTTAATGTGGGCAAAATCTCAATTGTAAAAGAATGTGAAAGTTTGATTGTAAGTGAACTGGTGTTGTTGTTAAGAAAGTTTGATTTTGTTTTATTGATAGGCAGCTTGGAACCAGGTGTTACAAATGTTATTTATAAAGCTGCTTCGAAAGTTTTTAAACAGGAGTTGATATCAAACCAAGAATTGAATTCTGCTTTAGCGGAATTGCATAAAAGTTCCATTACCGAGTCCCTAGTGCCGGCCACAGCGAAAATTTTTAATATAAAAAGGGATAATTGTGCAGTTCCTAAAATACATCCAGTGATTTATGTTCAGAGATTAATTATTATCTCTAGTGAAAGAGATACATTACAAATTTTATTCCAAAATGTATTGAAACCTTTCCTTACTTTACTTTCACTGGATCACATATTTACTAGATCTATATGTATGCAATTTAAGGAAAAGCATGTTAAACTCGTTCAAGAAATGAAAAATCTAGTTAAAATTTCGATTGAAAAACAAAATATGAAATTAATGGTAAAATTACAATCGCCTTCATTGAATGATGTTCTTGAAGCAGAAAATAATATTTTGGCAGTTGGAAAATCAGACCTTTTATATTGTGAAGAAAGTGATACAAATAATTGTGTAATTTATCAACAAATAAATGGTTTTACACATATAAAACAAGCAATCAGTGTAAGTATTTTTTGAGAGTTACGTAAAAATAATAACTTTATGATAGTTTAAACAAGATAACATGCAGTTTGTAAAGCATTTTAAATATTTATATATAACGTTCAAGGCAATTAACAAAAACTGATAAAGCTATTTTTATAGACTAAAAAATTCACATGAATAACTTCTTATATGTTATTTAAGAAAATATAATTATTTACATAGATGTTGCATTTTAAATTTACAGTATATAGAAGAATGTTTCTCTACCTATGGGCCTGATAATTTTTTTCTTAGTTTCAACGGAGGAAAGGACTGTACAGTATTGCTACATTTAACCTTGGTTGTCCTTCGAAGAAATTATCCTGATTATAAAAAACCAATCACATGTTTATATGTGCAAAGTCCACATCCCTTCGAAGAGGTGGATAATTTTATAACACAACTGGAACAGTATTATAATTTAAAAATGGTTACTTTTGCAAAAAGCATTCAAGATTCTTTATCTTCAATTCTGGAAATGGAAACACTAATGAAAGCATGTTTAATGGGAACGAGACGGACAGATCCTCACAGTAACGATTTACAAATTTTCCAGGTACCACATTTTTATTTCACTGAAGGTTCTCTTAATTATTACGATTGCATCTTAGATGACAGATAAAGGATGGCCACAAATCATGAGAGTAAGCCCTTTACTCGATTGGCATTATTCGGATATATGGGATTATTTATTAATGTTTAAAGTACCATACTGTACTTTGTATGATCAAGGTTATACATCTTTGGGAAGCAGAACTAATACAAGTCCAAATCCGGATTTACTATCCTGTGATATTGATGGAAAGGAAATATACCTTCCTGCCTATAAGCTTTTAGATGGTTCTGCAGAAAGAAAAGGGAGAATGGTTCGAACATGATAGTCTTGAAAAAATTAGCTAAAATCTAATTTATTTTATATGACGTATAATTTTATAATTTGTAAACTTTTACGTTGGACTAACTTGCTATATTCCAATTGAGTTTAAAAATCAATGGTACTGTTACTTTGTCATGTATTTTACATAAAGAGATATAAATAAGTTGCTTCGGTTTCTTTGGGATTGTATAGTATTTTTTTAAACTTTAAACGTAACTTTTCATTGTTTGAACTGCATAAATTAGCAATAATTTACAATCCACATGTAACAATTTTGCAGTATGTGGTGATAAAGAAAGCGATAACAGTATACTCGTTATGTAATGTATCTGAATAGATATTCTAAGAAATGTTTTAAATTTTATTTAAATCAGCAATTAAACATAAGTCAAAGTAATGACAACCAATTGATATTTTCATATATTGTATAACAGAAATGATAACATTGTAGATATTAATATGTACTTACTTTTGTACTGTTATAAAAAATTCCAAGTTGTATATTAAGAGTGTTGTATAGTGATTTTTAGAATTATTATGTGAAATATAAAATTGTTACTTTAGAGTACATTTTAAATATGTAGATTTTTGGTCCAAAATTTGGTAAAGCTGATAACTACTAACTTAGTTTTTTCTTAAGTCCTCGTTAATTTGGAAATATGTACATTACACAACGACTTTGCTTATTGTGCTTATCATCAAAAAGTTCTAAATAAAATAAGTCTAGTGCACTTTTATACAGAATTAGCTCAGGATTTTATAAATCACTTAAAATGAAAAACCGGGTTGTTAGGCGAATTCAACATCAAAAGTATTAACAAATCTATAACAGATCGTTAGTTGTAAGTTACGTTAATTTGTTGGACCATAGATTTTAATTTAATTTTTAATTAGACCACTAGCCCTTTGTGTGCAGTGTATTCCATGTCATTAAGTCAACAGTTGCATGTGAGTAATCAATTTTTTTTGGTTTTTTTTTATGTTCATATGCGAATTTCTCTCTTACAGCTATTTCCTGAAGATGCTGATATGTATATGTATTCAGCGAATTATTGGAATTTCTAATAAAAACTACTGTAGTGGCGCTGTAAGATTAAAACAATATTATTATTGTAATTCGTTAAAATTCATTTGTAACATATTAATTTTATTTTCTTATTCGGTATCTTCATGACGCATAAATAAGTAAACGCCGACAGAATGTTTTGTTAAACTATAGATAACTAATTGCAATAGGAACCAAGTCAAGTCATTTTTAACTTTCATTGTCCTAGAATTTCACCTAGTTATCTATTTGCAGTTGTTAAACACACTAGCTCGGTGAGAAATTTCTCTTTCTGGAATATTCTTTACCCTTTTGTGCCAGTTCAGGTGGGTGATGTAATTCACAAGACAATAAAAGCCCAGCACTATTATTCTTAATAGTTCAATATAATTCAACTCGATGGGGTCCTTGCATGTAACAGATATTTGAAAATTAAAGTGTGTAAATAATATGTAGTATGTTTATCATGAAATGTTATAATTAACTCGGTTGTCTTATAAATAATGTCATTATTATGTTATTATTAAATAAAACTTTAATAATTGAATGATGAGTCTGACAGCTCCTCTCTCTTAATTGGTCAGTGATCGTAAATTAAAAACTTTGTTGACATACGCATCTAATTGGCTAGATGATTGCTTAACATAAGGGACCATTTAGATAATAGTTTATTGCAAAAGTTGCATGCGAAGGCATGTCTGATGAGAATTAGCATCGTGTAAATGTTACGAGAGTTATGATTATCACGTGTGATGATAATTGTTATCTCACTGAAATCCTTGCAATTTACCATCATCGTGTAAATAACCCTTAATCGTCAATCCATCATCTTTCATCCATTTCGACGTGATTACACGAATCAGCACGGCAACATTGATTAATTATTTAAAATATTTAGACAATTTTTTTCTTGCAAAAACCGTATTAGATCTGCTTTTGAATATCCTCTCTTTGTAATTTTAAATAAAAAAAAATATCACTCCAGGGCCCCATTCAAAGTATAGTACAGAATTCAATCCAGTCCAGAATTAAGTTCAGTTCAGTGTAGAAAAGTCTCTCAAGATAACGAATAAGTAGTTGTAAGCTCAGTTTTATTTTAAGTTAAATGAAAAAATAAGTATCAAACATAAATAAACATTTAACAAATATTAGACTAAGAAAATCCAAGCAATAAATAAACCATATATATATATATATATTGTGACGTATCGGGGGGGGTCTTAGCTGAAAAGCTAAATTCCTAAAAAGGAAAAAAAGGCGGGAATTTCAAATCCCCTTTAAACTCTATTTGGCCAAAATTACCTGTGATCGTCTAGTATTTGGTAGGAACCCTTTTTCGTTGTATTCGTAGCATCCCAGAATTCGTAGGCAAAGTCACGTCAAAGAAAAATTATGCCATTAAGGCGAGAACTGTTATTGAGAGTATGCGAAATGGAAATTTGAATGAAGAATGAATTCAATTGAAATGTCAAGTTGTTCGTGTGTCTGTGTGTGTGTGTAATGGTTGTGATTTTAACTGTTTGCATTGAACTTAGTTATTTGAATTATTTAATGATTTTAACACTTGAAAAGTTCTGTTACTAAGAAAGTCCTCTTTCATTCTTTAACTTTGAAATTGGTATGACAAATGAAACACGGCAAAAACAACGCGGATGTGGCGACTCAGCATAACACAAGTTGCGTTGGCGCATGGTCCCTCAGTGGTCTAAATGTCTGCAAGTCTGAACTTTAAAAGCTCAAGATTGGAGTTGATCTCAGGCAAGGCCATCATCAATCGTTACCTTCATCAATGGGAAGCCAATGCGGTCCAAACGCTTAATGCAATTAGACTAAGTGGCAACATTTAATTGGATCGGCACGGACGTGATCCGCGGCCACGAGATCTGCGACATCCCGAGACTAAGCGTCTAGGTAAACAAAAAGTGGTTAACGGGAATAAAAGGACAGTCCCACCCAGGATGTTATTACGATCTCCAGGACATAATCTGCTTTCTCTCTGAGAGAGCTCCACAAATCAGGGGTGCCGGGTAACGCCCCCTGAATGGGCACGAAATCGGTATGAACGGG
>JAWQRP010005364.1:0-10765 GCA_033557875.1 Quadriops clusia
GAGGTACCAACGGCTGAGTTTTCGGAATTTTTAAATAAAAATTTCACAAAATACTGTTTAAATATGTATCTTTGATATGCTGAATTGTTTAAATAAAATATATGATTGTATATATTTAAAAAAAATAGTAAAACACCCTTTTTTTGAACCTCTGAAACCCACCTAACCCCTTAAGGCATATCGACTTTATAGTTAACAATAATAATTGAATCTATTAAAAATTCATTTTAAAACAGACAAAAACAACAGTCATAGCATATACAATAAAATAAGAAGAAATAAAAAATAACAATACAGTTTCTTTATTTTAAGTGTCATTTATATTTCTGTATGTATCATGTAATTATATGTAGATACTGTAATTCTGAAGAGATTTATTATGTTAAATACAAGCGAATGTTGAACGTAAAGTTAGATCTCCGCAAATTTTAAAATGAAATGTGAACAAACACAGGCAGGTAAATTTGAGAGGCGCGTGAGCGCCTGAGCAATTTTCGTTGTGTGGATATGGGCTATGACACACAATAGTTATATTTTGTATAAAATAAAATAATAATCTGGTTACTGTAGTTTGTGATCGTCTAGTTACTTTTGCTTGTGTTTGTTTAATATTTAGGATTTTTACGTTTGTTTTGTATGTAGTGAAAATATTTCGAAATCCTTGTTATTGACATAATCGGCTATTTCTGTAACAAAAGTAAAGCGAATTCTTAGTCAAAATTGAGCATACATTTTGAAAAATATGTTAGGATGTTGCAATGTTTGAGCGTAAAAATAATGTTAGGTTATGTTTCATTGTTCCTCGGTGCTTACATTAGGGCATAACTTATATTAAACGTATATTTAATAGTATTATACTATATGAAAAATAGAGAAAAATTAGGGGAATCTGGAGGTACTTTTCTCATATATAAGAAATTCACACAATTAAAACTATTCAACTTTTAAAATTCGTTTATGGGAATTTCAAAGGTAAATAAATTTGTTTGGAAACATGATGACACGATTGGGTACCCTCTGAAGACACACCGAATGCCCGTATTGTCGATTACCGTCCCCATTAATGGAGGCGACGGCTGCGTATCGTATGAATACATACAAAATGTTAAATGCATATGCAATACGTGTATATTTATATTCACATCCTTTTGCAGATCATGGTGAAATGAACGTGGAATTTTCGTTGTAATTAATATTTGCAATTAACTCAATGATGAGGATTCACAGCAATAATCAGTATTAAATAGATTAACACAACAAGAGTTAAATATAATAAGTTACAGGATATAGTTAATATTCGATCAAACGCTCGTTTATAGCCATTTTAATTATTGTTATTTATTATTATCATTATTCGAATTGCTAATTGTGCGGGTGACGCTATTAAGCAAATGACTATGTAAAATTCTTACAAATGATTTATGTATTGTTTTTAGAAATTTTCTGATGAAAGTTAGAATACATATATCAAATAAGTTGAATGAAGTACTTCCTCAATTCTTGTTATTTGTTGTCAGACTACCAGTTTCGCCCGGTTAAGGCATCATCAGGCCTCAGGTCAAAATTAAAACAAAACATCCACGTCACTTATTAACATATTACACCTTTTCTTAAAAAATTCGATTATAACTTGAGAACTGCCACTAATTGTTGAGTATGCGATAAATATAATTAAATGGTTTATACCCAGCCTCAATTTCGATGATTGCAGATTAGTTAGAATTGTTTAATATAGTTAAAGTCTTTGTATGTTTTTTCTTATTTCAGTGTTTAGTTGTATGTATTTTTATGAAATAAAAACACTGAAATAAGAAAAAAACATACAAAGACTTTTACTATATTAAACAAATCTAATTAATATGCAATCATCGAAATTGAGGCTGGGTATAAACCATCAAATACAGTAAAATATATTTAAGTCTAATTATATTTATTGCATACTCAACAATTAGTGGCAGTTCTCAAGTTACAAACGAATTTTTTAAGGAAAGGTGTAATATGTTAATAAGTGACGTGGATGTTTTGTTTTAGTTTTGGTATGAGGCCTGATGATGCCCTGACCGAGCGAAACTGGTAGCCTGATATCAAATCAAAAGAATTGAGGAAGTGCTACATTCAACTTATTTAATTTATCAACCTCAATGGAATATATCAATAGAATACATATGTTCAACACAACTTTAAAACTATAATAAGTGGATTTCTTAACATATTTTTTTATTCTTACAAAAAAGTGAATACATTTTTTTTATTTAAAGACCTGAAAACCCGAGAAAAATTAAATATTATAGCGCTTTTACACGATCAGATCAATCCAGCTACCAGTCTCAGTCTCAGTCCAACTGACAGATAATCGTTTGTGTAAATGCATAATTCGATGGGCTGATGGTCGAGACTTATTTTATTTCTTTCCTTTCAAATGAATTCTTATATATAAACACAAACGCGGCGGCATGCCTTTCATTATTTTTCATGAACTATTGCCAGTGTCGTATAACCTCCCTATTCACACTTTATATAACACGTTCTATATTAATATTTCAAAGAGTTTTGCAACATGAACATCAAGAAAGCTCACCCAAGCAACATTATCAATTATACCTGTGGTTAAGAAAAAATAACTTAAATATGTTAAATTTAACTAATTTAAAACTTAATTTTTAACTTTATATACAAAATGTGTTTCAAGTAAAGATTATAAGTTTTATATTACCAAAAACTAACATTAAAAGTATGACTTATAGTCATGAAACTTATAAGTGAAAAAACAGGTCAACATTTGGTTAAACATAACTTCGAAATAAACCTCATATCCTTTAAACCTTAAAGTCATTTATTAAGTATATATTTAAGTCTAATTTTATCCTAAAGATAATTCCTTGAAGCAAATACTACCAATAAGTTATTTTTAAGTCACAAAAATAAGTAAGTTACGACTTATATAATTCCCTATTTTAACTCAATTGCACAAAAAGCCTCGAAAGTCAAATTTCCTCAAATTTTAGTTCTAACGGTCCAAGGTCGAATTGCTATTGAACCTATAGCACCAATTATCCTAAAAATGTAATTTTAAAGTTCATAATACTTCATAGTCAATTTCTGGTCTAAATGCTTCCTCTGTCGATTCAAAAAGTTAGGTTAGGATAGCGCTTTAAAGAAAACGATAACAATACCAAAACACCAGTACAAGTATATATAAACTTATTACAGATGTAAAAGAAAGAGGAATGTAAATTCAATAAAAATTATTAAGATACATTGAGGGTATATGTAGTACAAATTAGTGCAGTATCAGAGACGATCAGAACAGTGACATCGATGAAAGCGGAGAGGGATAGAAATATTCTTCCAGGTTAAATTCTAGGTTATCATATATTAATAAGTGGTCACTAAGTCACAAAGTATTTTCAATGGACATTACCAATTATTGTATTTACATTCAAGGGAGCCACGTATAGGCAACCAACTAATTAGAAATTTGATGTTATAAAGATGTATTGCCTACTGCTAAAGATGCAACAAATGCACGGTACAAATGTGTTGACGAAAGCTAGGTATACTGTTTAGAAGGCTGAAAATAAAAATTAAACCATTTTACAATTTGTGTCATTATAATTTGATATACTTATTATTTGAGGTTATGTTTATCCTCCTATAAAGGCAATTCAACCAATAGGTCGAAAGCGAAGGTATTTTAGACTTTGTGGTCAAGTCGTTAGGTCTCGCCATATTTATATATCCGTAACTTGAGCATTAATGTCCACCATTTTGTACTTGGGCAGTTTGATGCTTAATATTTAATTAATATAGTAATTACAACTTAGCAAAACTAATTATAATGAGCATTTTTAAGGTTCCGAATAAGATGACAATAAATTAATCTTGGACACATTAAGAAATGTGATTCAAATTTTTTTTGGAAATATTTAACATTTTGTTATGACTGATAATTTTTGAGGCGCTTTGATATATTTCGAAGTGGGATCTATGATTTCATCAGAAAATTTTTCAGAGCAGTAAAAATTTGTTCTAGGATAACCTGTTATAATGTTATAATTATTCGAGTAACATATGTATTAATGTAATGGTGGAAGGAAGGTCTGAGGAAGAACTTTATCGTTAAAACTGTTTCGGGGGAAGAATATACTAAACAAGCATGAACTTATTCTATTACTCATTTGTTAGATAAAGATGTAAACTGTTGAACGCGTGCTCATGCGCCATATCCAAACAGAGAAATAAGTTAAAAATAGGTAATATTTAGGTTAAATATTAGGAAGAAATAAGTTAAATGCACCTCAATTGGTTAAAGTTTACCTAAAATTTTCCAATATATGATATCAGGAATACTTAACTTTGACCATGAAGTCCAATTTCCTTTATAGTTTGCGATATTACGTTAAATTTACTTCCATTTTATTTCCCACTGTCGACATTTCGACGTAATTTCATGGTAAATTCTAACCAAATTGGTTAGGTCACTAACCTCTAAATTGGTCTTTTTTAACGTATTTTCGACCAAAATTGTTGCTTGGGCAGGTTGTAGTAGGTTTTATTGAAATTTACAAAACTTCTCCGAAGTTATGGAAGAAAACGGACTCTAATTACCACAACACAAACATTAGGGAGACATAAAACATAAAATATAAAAATTAGGGAGGCTACCTACAGTGCACTCGTAGATAAATACTTAGAAATTAACACCTAAGCAGCAAAGGCGAAATTTCTACTTTGAAATTTTTAAAAACTTTGAAATCGCACCTCGGACTGAAAGTATGACTGATCGTGCAAATAAACACGTCAGTCGCACTGGTAGGCAATAAATCTAAGACGCGGACTGGACGCAGACTGAGACTGATCGTGTAAAAGCCTCTATAATTATAAGTTCTACACTCTTATTATAAAATTTACGCAAATTGTTGATCCAGTTATTATGAATGTGCTTTCCACTAAGAGGTATTTGTAAAAACTTCTCATACTATGTGAACTATTTAAAGATTTCGATAAAAATAAAGTTCTGAAGTTGAGTACAAACTGATTTTCAAGAAGCACTTCACATCGTGAATATGTTAATTTCCATGGCATAAATAAATAACATTTACACAAATCTAACGTAACGTAAATATTTATGTATTTTTGTTTTTAAAATAAATAAATTACCGGAAAAGTTTAAGAAATATTTTATGAAATACCTTTATGTATTATAGGTACTTTGTGACTAAATAATTTACGTTTTGGATATGTATGTGACTAAACCGGACTACCAGTCAAAAACGGAGGTATTAGGAATAACCACTCATATTATTCCCAACCTCGGGATTTGGGTCAATCAGGAAATTAAAAATAAAACTAAATTTACCAAAGGCGCCTACGCCTTAAAACAAAAAATATGACTCGTGGCGTCATATAAGTGAAGGACCCCAACGCTGATCTCCGTAACCAAGATCGAAAAGTAGAGCGAAGAGATGCATCTACGATAGTTTTACACGCTTTTGATAGCTTACTTCAGAATATAATTTTACTTTTGCATAATTTTTAGCAAATGTTAACTCAAGACAACGTTCAGGGGATACGGGTGACTTATTAAAACAATTGTAATAAAATTCAAATATCTATTCAATGAAATAGACAACACATAAACGATATTAATACACACATCACAAGTAAACGAGAATTAATATTTAAGTTATATAAAATCAATATAGAAAATATATAAGACGAATACGTTGCTTTTAATTTATATATTTAAGGCACAACAGTTTCGGCAAAACCTTTTGTTATCATCAGGTGCTATATGTATTATAAACAAATATAATACAAGTACAATTTTAATAATATTTATATATATTTTCTATATTACAATATCACCTTGATGGGTCTCCTTATATTACATTATATTATAAAACCATTAGCCGAGAGATCTTTCACAGTTTCACGAGTATTATTTTTTTCACTAGGTCAAGGAAGCTTTATCTCAGAACATACTTGTGCTTTACTGCTTCACGTCTTAAAGATGTTCGCGAAATGGAAGATGTAACACACAGACGGTAATTTCTATGGAAATAGTGTAAATAGACCACGGATCGAAAGTATTATGCAAAAGGATGTTTTACATTCGACGAGTAGTTTTTCACTAGGTGATTATTTTTTATCTATTCGACCAAGGAAGCTTTATCTCAGGACTTTCTTGCAGGGATCGTTAAGATACTTTACATCCTAAAAATCATCTCGGAATATTTTGTATTTGATGTGTTAAATAATATTTTACAATACGCGAAGAATATTGAGATTGAAACCCTTGATATTAAATGTGTGCAAAACATGATGGGAAAAGATTAAATTTGTTGACCTGATGAACCAAAACAAGTGCATGGATAATTAAATAGGAAAACTTATAATAAAGAGAATAATGCGAACAACATGCATTTTTATAATGAATGCTGAGAGATGACCAATGACAAGAAGAACTTGAATAAAAACAAGTTTTAAAGATAATTTTAATAGGTGTGTAATCTAACATGAATATTTCTTTGGACAAATAACAACAGGTGCGTGGATGCATTTTTAAAAAGAATATGGAAGAATTTCCTCTATTTAAATGAAGAGGACTCTGAATAATTAATAACAGATAGAAGGATATAATTTTTAGAAGAAAAAATAATTTTTCCTAATTAAACGAAAAGAACTCTTTGGACATTCCCCCGACGTGCATAATTCAGTCATTATCTCATCCAAAGGGAAGTCAAAACAGGGGGAAATGGATAGGAAGAACCTCATCTCAAGATCAGACCCCCACAGTGCACAATTCAGGCATTATCACATTTAAAGGGAAGGTAGAGAGCGAGTAAAGAGTACATCTTACCTACATGTACGCCAGGAGTTCATGTAGTCTGATTCTCCCATGCATTCGCCTGGGCTCCATCTAACTAAAGCAAACGTCCAAGTACGAATGTCTAATTTTTAATCTCTCAGTTTACTTCTCTGTTCAACATACATGTACGTATGAATAAGTAAACTATTTCAGAGTAACGTCTGCAAAGAAACTCCGTGAAGGGTTAAGAAAGTAAATAGTAATATGGCCCTAGCGCTGAGCAATGCGATTCGTCATATTTCAGTACAATATTCTCTACTTTCGGGCACCATAAGGATATATGTTTCGTAATCCGTAAAACGATTTCGATATAACCGAGATAATACCCGAGATTTCCGAGAGTTCTTTTTTCTAAATCCGGCAACTAATAGCAATATGGCGCCCAAGACTCATTGAGGACTATAAGCATGTCATTCAACTCCTGTGAAAAAGTTCTTCATTTTCAAGAGTTTCCTCTTGATTTTGGAATGAGTGCTCTTCATTTCCCTTCCTTTCCGTGTCTGTTCGCACGGAGAAAAAAGTGTTTTATAGATTACCTTGACATTTCTTTCTTTTTTAAAACTATCTACGTATATAGTTTACGGCTGTATTAGTTAGGAAACTTTTTATCGTGAATGCGATAGTCATGGAATCGGTAATGGCAAGTACAAGGTTCAGAGACACGTCATGGTGGCGGCGATCGATTCGTCCAACAAATCGATAAATCGAATGCTAAATTGGGAATTGGAATTTATTAAAACTGAAACGGCTGGTTTACTTTGCATTTAGAACGTAAATGTTAATATTTGACAATTTGACTAGACATTAACCATCGTGTGGTATAATTAAGTAATTATGTATGTATTCGTGTCATTAGTATAGCATAGTCACAACGTGTTTAGCATAATGGGCGTCAGATAATAATGTTTACTAGACAGTTGCTCTCGACCCTCGCACGGAGACAATTAAATAAAATAATACTTACCTGTATCTATCAGACAGATTAGTTAAGCCCAGAACAGTTTTCACATCGCACTCAGGCGAGTTACACATCAGATTCACATTACACTCAAAGAAGTCCAATTTAATCCATTCTTCTGTAAGATCATAAGACCTTCGGAACACTCATCATCAGTATAAAATAGAAATATGTAAAAACAAATCATCATTTATATTAACCTAACCTCCAAGAGAACACAACAAACCGAGTCAATCAATAACAAACAACAAACATTAAGAAAGAGGGAATACTACAAAATAGAGGAGAACTAAAAAGTGTTAGACCACAAGTCGCCACAAAATTTTAGGTTTAAAAGCACAAAAAAGTATCAGAACACATTCAATCTGTTGTAAAAATTGAACGTTAGTCTAGGTGTTGATCCTTTACTGTCCTCAATTCAAATAGATAGAAATGCTTCCTTTAAGATTTCCCAAAATTATCCATCCAGATAGCACCGCTATTAAGTGCCCTCTCTTTCCACCTCATCGTTCTGCAAAGGTTTCTATTATTCAATTAAAACCCCTTATCTTAAATAAACCTGTTTGCGATATGGGCCCTTAAGCGTTCTAACCTCCCGCCTTAGTCGCTGTTAGCAGCCTGAGAAATTTCTTTCCCGTTATTACCTTTGATTTTCTTTTCAACTCATTATCAAGAAATTATTGTCCTCGATAGGTTACAGTTGAATAAAGGATTCATTAGCGCCCCTTTTGAATGCGACCGCAACTACAAACGAAAAACCTTCGTTTCCTCTGTGCAGATGAAATGTAAAAACAAATGATAAAAAATATGCTCTGTTAAATGCACAAAATTAATTCTGTTCAGGTTTTAATTACATAGCCCATTATATTAAGCCTTAAGTAAATACGAGGTCGGAGGATGCGAAGCTTTGTAACTACCAGCTACTTGACTGTTTGTCTACGTTAAGTACTAATATTTCAAACTAGACCTCTTTTGTAACTCCTAAATCTTATGTGTACCTGTATTTATATTGAAAAATAGATTTCAGTACGGACAGCAAGTATTCAACCGTCAACTTTTATTGTAACCATTTTGAAAATTATATAGAAGATTTTCTCGCATAAAGTACACCACATATGTATTATGTCCTTATCTTATATGGATGCTATAACAAGCACATGTAAATGTAATAACATCGATGACATTATCAATGAAAATTGCATTGTTCTGGTGGTAGTCATGCCTGATGCTGTAAGACTAAATTGAAACAGAATTTACAATTTTGAAGGATAATAAATTGTCCGTTTGATGTCGAAAGAGGTATGAACGAACGACCATTTACCTTTACGTACGTACGTAAATTAAACAATCGGAATCCTCAGCAAATAGGCAGAGTGAACCATTACATATACGCAGATAATTACAAGTTAAAGTGGTTTGTAATTAGATTAAGTGTAGAATATTGCCGTCGGATTCCGAGTGGTCGGAATCTATGCAGCATAGGCATTGGTAACGGCATCGGTATGAGCATAGGCACGGGCATCGACGTGTAAAACAATTGCTGATGTTCCAAAGTAGTGAATGAACGTTTAATTATAACTTAACGGACATCAGGTGCATACTAGGCGACATTCCTCTCTGGACCTGGCATTGTTACACGCCATATCCGGTTCAGCCATCCCCTTTGATTGCAATCCGGAACTTCATTTATATTGTCACTTCATTATTTGCATCATATTTGCAGTCGTTTAGAGGTCAATTATAAATTGTTTCTACTATTTTCACAACTTACACCAACTTCTTCCATTTTTACAAAATTCTGTCGGATCATTATTTTCAGTTTGCATTTATTGTTAATTGAAACACTTTGAACGTTTTTTAAAGTCTCAGTACAAATGTCTAAACGTGGTATCCATTTGATTCTGCTATATTTCCTCTTACTAGAAATCTTTTCAAACAATCTATAAAGAATTATAAACGATGAAAATGTGTATATCTAGGTATTTTTGTGCATTTTCGAGCAAAATGTTTGTTGAATTGTTCATGCTTGAACGTATTAATTAGGTCTCGCCCGTGTATTAAAATTTACACACACGAAGTGGTAAGTATCGTATATTGGCCCCAAGCATGTATCATGAGGAACAAGTAAATATCAAATGGTATAAAACAGGTTGACTTTATAGAACCCGTGCGAAATAAACGATTTTGTTAGATATTTTAGCCACTGAAGTTAAAGTTTTCATTTTCGTTGTTTTGCGTTTCAGTTATAGGACCGCTATCAATGATTCGAAACGATGTCGCCAAAAAAGAGATGAGCGCTTGAATTGAGGATATTGATAGCGGTTAATGCAATATGAGACGTCTCATGAGTCATTAGGGATGAAGAGGATACTTTCATTTTATTGGGAATAAATGATTTTATTTTGGGGAGAAGGCGAATAATACACGTAATACCGTACTTCATTCGCGGGTAGATTTTTTCAACAATGTTGAAAATTTGCGACCAACGTTTATTTGTATGAAAATTTATTACATATATTTGATGAAATTCAAGAAATAAAAATTCCTTATACTTTCTAGATGATTTTTATTTTTATTTTTCACAAGGCAACCGGTTTCGCCACAAACTCGTGGCTTCTTCAGGTCTTCGTAGTCAAAGATTACCTCTTGTCATGTGTGTCTTAGTCTTGTAAAGTGGCATCATTATATTTGTAAATTTATTTTCCAAACTTTCTCTACTGTGTTAATTAGCAGTCTTTGTAAATGGACAATTTAAAATCTTCACGAGCACAGGACATAACAATTCGGAATAACAGCTGACACACGGTAAAAATTTGGACGCATTTTTTGTTGTCACAAATGCACCGCGTAGAAGTGCCTTTAATAGAGTTGAGAGGAGAATGGCACCTTTAAGTAGGCAGCTTTCCGGGGTCATTCTTCCTCACGAACATTTTGGA
>JAWQRP010005365.1:0-10765 GCA_033557875.1 Quadriops clusia
TGGAGCTCTTTAGGTGCTGAGTAAATCCTGCAAGTTTTATTGTTCTAACTTTGTTAATAACGCTGTAATTTAAGTGGGCCTTCTTAGCTGGACCACCCTGTATATTTGATTTGTGGAAGAGGCGCACTCAGCGGCCCAAAACTGCATGTGGTTCGCGAACCGCAAGTTATCGACCACTGGCCTAATCCAATAGACCACCATGGCGGCCTCTAAATGTTGAACTGTCAGATTTATCATTAAAATCGCATTTTGAACCCCTTAGCGGGCAAAGTTGAAGAAATCGTTTCTTAGCGAGCGCCTCCGTTATATGAGGAATTAATTTTGGAAATTTGAAATCATTTGGTTCGGCCAGTTTGGCGAAATCGTGATTATCATCATCAGTTTATGTCTCCTTTATAGTATTAGAAGAAGATATTTCTAGTTTATTCTTATTCGTTAATTTGGTTCTTATAAAATTATTCTAAAAATCATCTTTTTACTCACTTAACGATGCCATTTTCGTACACTTTTACTTTTTTTTTGTTCTGAGGTATTTGTGTAAATACATAAATCGACATATACGTGTTAATATATTTGTTTACATAGGTGCGGATGTGTGTTAATGGCAACCAACAGCTTTCTTGCTTTATTGTTGTCTGAGAGGAAATTTAACATAAAGAAAAATGTTCACCTTAGATGAGGTTGAATTCGACCTAACTTAGAATTAATATTGCTATGAATTATTATTATGGTTTATTATTGTTATGGTTTATTATTATTATTACTATAAACGTTAAACCATAAAAAAGAAAAATGAAAAGCATCGTAAGGTGCATGACTCAATTACACCGGCATAACAGTGACGCCAGGTGGAGAGACGCTAATAAATTGAGTAATTACTCTTCGCTGGAGACGAGGTGCCGCCGTAATTTGCGACTGGTCCCATTAGGGCCAGTCCAGGGAATTTTCTTCCTTCGTGTTCGCTAATATCACTAATACACAAATCTAATTAGTTATGGTCGCTGGAGATAACTGTACTCTATGAGCCAGAAAAGCAATTGCACACTGAGAAAAGTGTTTGGTCATTTCTCCTAGTGTAGGTGCATCAGCGAGAGAGAGAGAGACGGTTGCATGACACGAGGCGTAGATGGCCAATGGGACGAAGAGAAAACAACAATTATTCCAGAACATATTTTTAATTTTTAAATTTCTTATATTATATCGACTTTAACTCCTTCTCTTGCAAGCACACGATATTTCAGAGTGACACAAATGTTTCCCATTATGCGTTATTAGTTTTGTTCCAACCTATACAACCGACTAGTTCATATACTAGTCAGCCGATCAGATGTTTTTAAACAAAATGCGCAGTTCATAAATATCTTTAAACTACGCATACTGTTGATGAACTGCTGATCGTTTGACTAGTACAGGGTGTCCAACTATCTTCGCCTCAGAGGGGGAGGCTCTTAAGGTTGAAATTCGCTCAATATGAACTAGTCGGATGTAGCGGTTGGAACAAAGCTATTATTGTATAGACAGGAGGACCGCACAGTGGAATGAAAAGCTAAAATTCTGGACATTTGGTAATATCTCGATTATTAATGAACGAAATTGGCTCAAAGTTGGTAGAAATCTTGCTTAGGATAACCCTTTCCTATTATTGGCCTGGGAACAGTTGTTTCCCACCTGCAGATTTTCTTAAATGGGATGAAATATATATATCAAAAAGTGATTCACATTAGTGCATTAATTAAGATATTAACAAAAATTGATAATTTTTTAACTCGGATAAAATCGAGCAAGATTTTATTAGAACTTACCGATGAATAAATAATCAAAGAATCGCGATATGCTTTTATTTTATTAGGCCAATGTAGGGAATTGTTTTAAAAGTCATGGTAAAAATGAAACTTACTTTATGATAATAAACATTAATATCACAATCATTTAAATAAAAATAATTAAGTAATAAAGTTTTACTTCTCTGTTTGTAAAATAGATTGTCAAAAGTAAATACTAGAATTCATTTATGGTCTAAATGTCATTGTAAACTACAATTCTAAGCAGTCGAAAAGGGCGCTATTTTTTTTACTATACTATAGTATATGGTTGATGCATATCGACTTTACAGTTATAATAATTAATTGACATTAACAGTACATTTAATTATTAAATGTTATTAAAAAAGCGGCAAAGCTCAGCCTCAAAACGTCGAAATAAATACCCATTTAATTTGAAAAAAAAAATTTAGTACCCAAGAAGAAACTATAAAAAATTTAATTAATACCATCGTGTAAAAATATGGATGTCACTTTACAAAACTATTTAAAAAAAATACACTTTACTTTTGATTTTAAAGCAAATATCCATTGCGGTATTGATGTACCTTTAATTTAGAACATATTAATGCAATTTTTTTTATTAATGATTAATAACAAGAATATATGAAAAATTAATATTTTTTTATTTAATAAAATAATTTATAATATGAATAAAAAATTGATAATAATAATATAACTCATAATAATAATGTAATAATTTATTATAATTATTATTAATAATAATAAAATAAAATAATAAAAATAAGAAATGTGGCGACACGACATACATCCAGTCTTTAATACAGCAAGGCACAGCGCACAAGATGTAACAAAAATTAATAACTTTTGAACTGTTGAACCGGATAAGATTTTAATAGATTCTTACCGAGGAATAATTAGAGAATCGCGGAGTGCTTTTATTTCAGGGAACAAATGATGACAACCATTTTAAAAGTCAAGGTAAAGTTTAAGCTTACATTCTGATCGCATACATTAATATCACAAAGGTTTACATAAACAAATAATTTAAATAATAAAATTATACTTCGCTGTTTGCAAAATTAATTGGCGAAGATAATATCCACAATTATTTTATAGAATAAATGCCATTGTAAACTACGATTCTAATCCCTTGAAAAGAGAGCTATTTTTACTGTACTGAAATATGAATGTGGTCTTTACACATAAAAATAAGTAGTTAATTTTAATAGTGCACTTAAAATATTACCAGTGTTGAAAAATATGGATATCGCTTTGCAAATATTTATTAAAAAAATTAAATTTTTGACAAATCTAATTTCTCTTTTGGTCGTTCGTTTTGATTAGTAAATTACAAGTTGTAAGTTTCTGCGAGTAAGAGAACATAGTTTACGCAGTTTATGGATGTGTGCCAAAGTTGAATATCATAGACCAGGATGCTAGTGATGATTTTCTAAGCAATTACTAGTTATTATCGATTCAGGCGAGCTGCATACCTCTCTTCTGATGCAAATAATCGCTTATGTAAGATGCTCATCTATCATGATATCATCTCTTTTAGCTCTTGCTTCGAAATTATCTCCATGAAGTAAATGAATAAAATGTAGAAAATTTATAACTGAGCAAAAATGAAATCTAAAAATATTAAACTAACAAAAATTAAAAAAAAATTAAAACAAAAAAATATAATCTACTGTTTCTACGGTTCTACAAGGTTATGCTATGCGTTTTTATCATTTGATTCCTTGTTTGCTCTCCGTTTATCTCTTTACGGGAATCAAGTGCATTCAACTATGCGTTCTCTCGCGTCTTCCTCGAAAGTAGGCAAGGTGCTAATACACCATTGTATCTATGTACGTAAAAGTGATTTAAAACTAAAGTACATTGAATCGCTTAACGCCTACACAAATTAAACCTTAAAGTGAGTCAGATTCTTGCATCACCACGACGGTGAACATCCGATGATTAATATTTGCGATCGTCATTGCCTTATCGCTATTTAGCTAACTTTAGCTTTAGCCCATGTTGACCCTATAAACAGACGTGTGTAATGTTTAAATCTATTTGTTTTATTTTTTTAATAATCTATTTATTTTTATATACATTAATTACTTTTCTATACGTTATTGTTATCTTATAATATAAAGGACAAACCCCATATAGATAGATACATACTCAATAACGCACAACGAAAACTACTCAAGGGAAAAATCATTGGCAATCGTAGGTGCGCACTAAGAAGTGGTTTTCCGATAGTGCCAACGGAAGACAACTTTTGGAGTCCCTAAAGTCCCCATTTAAGCCCGTGTAAATTCTAGCGCGTCAAGATTGTTTTATCCATATAGGCTATGTTGGTTGTCTTCAACCTTTCGTTTTGCCGCTTGCACGTGGTGCTGAGTTTTCTCTCCTTTGGATCACAAGTTTTCACAATTTAACGACTATTAACCTATTTTGAACCTTCCATAAATATTCATCGAACTGTATTCTGCGTTGGTGTGGGAAGAAAATTTGATCTGCATTTGTTAATTTTAACAGTATATTTGACAATCATAACCTCCGTTTGCCTGCTCTTATAGCGGGACAGATGTTTTACTTGCACGAAAGGCTAAATATTTTGACAACATAGGCCTGAAGATGTCTGCTAGTCTGACGAAACCGGTTGCCTAGTAAATAAAAACCAAAAAACATCAGGAACGTGCTTCATTAAAACCCTATAAAAAGACGAACATTTTCAGGGGATTATTATGTTGATTTATTGGACCGCTTAAATGGTGAAATCAAAAAATGGTGATATTTAACAAAGAAGAAGGGTTGTTTCGCCAAGATCATGACCCAGCAGAAGTTTGTCACAAGTGAAGAAGTAGAATGCAAAATATAGTTAGTTCATAACAAGGAAGAATGACCTTTAATTTATATTCAAGAAGTAGTGAATCTGTAAGATGTTACCGATGGTTTCTGAATCCGAAGAAAAGAACGAAGGTGGCAAATAAATTAATCAACCTGTTATAAAATAATTAAGAGAAAAGACTTACAGACAAGAACTAATAAGATATTACTAAAATTAAAATAAAAAACATTGACCTTTGTAAAAATTACCTTTTATACACGAATTTAGAATTATAAGTTTTTATACTAAATAGAGATTCATTTAGAGGTACTTTTTCAAAAATAAAAAACAATGAAAAAAATCAATGTTATTGTATAATCTATATTGTCATAAAAAGGGCCATTTTTGACAATTATGTTTTGAAGATTATTTCTTTCAAATGTTGGTCGTAACTGTGGCTAACATGGTCCATCGTAGCCAGCTTATCCATGTAGACTTTAGACTTTACGACCCGAAAAGGTTCAAGAGCTGTCATTACATCCACACAAAACAATGCTTTAGTATGGTTTATGGGCCGCTAGAATAATCGGTTCATATTTTTCCAAAACAAAGACGCGGCTGGAACGTAAGCGTGAATGACGACCACTCTGACGCCATGGGAAGAGACGATTTGGTGCCTGAAATTTAAGCCCATGGCTTTGACGACATTCGGTTCAAACAAGATAGCGCCATTTGCCATTACAGCCCGTGAAACTATTGACTTGTTCGATAAGTTGTCCTGCACTGCTCGAAACAAGAAACGGCCAATAAAATTTACATTTCAGAGCGTATCTCAAATGTTATTGGTCCGTTACTGCTCCGAACAACATCGGACAACTCATCGAACAGACCCTATTGTTTTACTTGCAAAACAATTTGCTGAACAGTTCATTTCACGCTTTGGACCAGTGAATTTACCTTCTAGATTATGTGACAATGCACCTCCAGACTTTTTCCTTTGGGTCTACGTAAAGTCCAAAGTCTACATGGGTAAGAGAGCTTCGATTGAGAAATTGGAGGCCAACATTAGTCGAGTCATTGGCCAAACACCACTCGAAATGTTCAAACATGTCATCGAAAATTGAAATTTCAAAACGTTATCATATTAGCCACCGGTACAGTTAATATTTAAAAGAAATAATCTTCAAAAAATCAATTTCAAATTCTGCATAATAATAAAGATTACTCAATAAAATTGACTTTTTTCATTGTTTTTTTTTATTTTTAAATAAGTACCTCTAAATAAAACACCTAATATAAACTTTGTGTGCAATTTACTTTATATTCATAATCTGTGCTCGCTCGAGGACCTTAAGCTATGCCATTTCGATATCTGAAATCCATTCGTGTGGACGCCAATACGGGGGGAAAGGAAAAAACAAAATTCAGATCAAAGAAGTTTGGTTATGAGGTGATTGCCAATTTGTAACAAATTTTATCGTGTTAGATTATAATTTTAGGTTAACGTCATGTTGAAGTCCGTCAAGATTATAATTTTAGATTAACATCAAGTTGACGTCTGATTTAAGCTTATAATTTTATGTTGTGTACTTTGCTTGGACACCAATTTTTCAAATTTGCATTGATTAGTTCTTGGGGAAGTTCATTAAAAAACCTTTTAATTTTTAAATTTGATATATATATTTCTAGAAATCTATCTGACGCGTTTCGCGACGATTGCCGCTGCTTTAGAGGTGATTTAAAATGACATTTCACTGAAACACAATCATTAAAAAAGTATTTCGTTTTGTGAGAAACATGTGCATATACATTGTAGGTTACGTCTGTTGTACTTACATTCTTAACTATAAAATAAGGAAATCATACTGCATAAACTAAATTTAAACTAAGCCTAGGAGTCAATTGTTTGTATGGGCGACTACATGTTGATTGTTAAAACAAGGATGATTAAAGAATTTTGAATAAAAGTTCAGTTAATGAAAAAGTCAACCACTTGCCAGAAACTTAAGCACATGTTGCTGTCATACATGAGTGGTGGCTTCCTGGTAAGGTTGCCATTGGCTCTACGTTTAAAATTTTTACAGGTTGCGTTAAACTTAAAGAATAAAGGTAGTATACAAAGGTAAAAAACTAATAATACTATTAATAAGTGAACTATAAATATGGCTAAACCCTTCTATGTCTCGGCGGTCATTCACGGAGGTCTTCTCGTGTTTCTTGATGCAAATCATTTCTCGCAGCTCCCTTCTTTCTTGACACAAAATCCTTGGGTCTTCAAAGTCAAATCCATGGTTGTGCTTTGCCATAATGGGCTGAAAGGAGGCTCTCAAGGTGTTCCTTCATTTTGTCACAGGGTCGGCGTTGCGTTTGTCCAATGTACGATCCTGCGCAGTCGAGTCAATCAACCTTAGAAACCATGTGTGGTTTTTGAAGTGTAGGTGTAGGTGTTTTTAATTTTGAAAATAACTTCATTTTGAAAGAGTTGGTGTTACGATGGCTGACAGTAAGCTTATGTGGTTTTAAAACTCGGGAAACTTTCTCTGATAACTTTTGTACGTATGGTATAGAAACATATCTAACATTTTGATCTGCTGGTTGGCTGTTGCTTTTTGCATTGTTATTATGAAGTGAAAAAATTCTTTGTTTGACAATTTTGGTTATTAATTGAGTCAGGTAGCTATTGTTTCTAGGGTTTGTGCATTTTTTTTAATAGTAATAGGATGGAATTCTGGTGAAGTTAGTTTGACCTCTCCGTCCACGAGGGCTTTTACGATGTTAATTTTATGTACCTGCCTGTACAAGTAGGTTTATCGTACCACACAGTGCTGATAGTCCCATTATAAGTGTGATATAAACTGTAAGTTAGGGGTGTAATCATTAAACGAATCTAATAAAACTGGAATATTAGTAGGAAGAGTGGCAGTAATGCAGTCGTCGACATAACGTTTATAAAACGGAAGTTTAAACGGTAATTTTCGAATGTCACATTCCTCTAGGTCTCCATAACCAGGTTGGCAAGTACCGAAGAAAGGGGTGCACCCATAGGTAAGCCTTTAAGTTGTTGGTAAAAGATATTATTATACTGACAGTACGAGTTTTGATGTATGAGATCTATGGTACCCAGAAACTCTTCAAGATTTAGTGATGTATGTGGTTCAATATCACTCCAACGTTTAGTAATAATATTCGAAATTATGTCTAATGGGATACTGGGACATAGAGAGGTCACATCTAATGGGATTAACTGATGGTTAGTAGAAATACAACACGAAGTTCTTTTGAATAGTAAAAACCGCTACACCTACAGTTCAAAAATCACACAATTTATAAGGTCGATTGCCTCAACTGCGAAGGATCGTACAATGGACAACCGCAACCCCGACTCTGTGACAGAACGAAGGAACACCAGAATAGCCTCCTTTCAGCGCATTATGGTAATACATCTCTCAAGAAACATGCGTTCGAACACAACCATGGATTTGACTTTGAAGACCCAAACATTTTGTGTCAAGAAAGAAGGGAGTTGCGAGAATGACCGCCGAGACATAGAAGGGCTTAGCCATATTCATAGTTCACTTATTAATAGTAATGAGGCAAAAATGAAAGTATTTAGGAAGAGATTCAATAAGATCCTTGTTTTTTGTAAGATTTTTATTGCGCGACTAGTTTCGGCCGAGCGCTCCGGCTATCATCAGGCGCTGAAAACAGCAAACATTTACATTAAAAGGGGTATTTCTTATATTCAGATTAATCTATTCACAACTGGCCAGGGGGTGGGGACACAATTCTATAGGTTTTAAGGTGGTCGTTCGTCAATGGCTGGGACTAGAGAACAGTTCGGCAGGGGATGTCATAAATCTTTCTACTACCCCTCCCCAAACGGTTTTCTATCTGTGCAGAAAGATTTATGACATCCCCTGCCGAATTGTTCTCTAGTCCCAGTCATTGACAAACAACCACTTTAAAACTTATAGAATTGTGTCTCCGCCCCCTGGTCAGTTGTAAATAGATCAATCTGTATATCTCAAATCATGTGAATAGACTGCTCACCAATATCGAAATTACAACTATGTATGTACAGTGTGCCGATAAAGCATCAAGTGTGAATAATTTATGTTGAGTCAGTTAGCTGGAAAACACCTACTTTCAACAAATTACATGTTAAACGACATGCACAAGTTAAAAGTTAACATTCACTATAGCTTTTTTTCTTCTTTTTTAGCGCGAACATGTTTTTTCGGCAGGTAAAGCAAAGCGGACCTATTGTCGAATCGGAGACCCAAGTGGTATTGAATGCTCGTACCGAAGGTCACGACGATGAACGGGTAATTTTAAATTTTCCCAATTCAAATCCATTAGGGCATAGGCTGTCATTTTTTGGGTTCAAATCAGCTTAAAAAATGGTTCTCTCGTTGTCTCGATTTTTCTGTTTATGCATGTTTGATCTGGGTTGTTCAAACTCTTGTGAATTTCCAATGCCTCCATTATTTTACGTATCCTGAAGTTATCTTCCTGATGTATTAACTTCAGATTATCTATGATGAATTGATGTCCCGTGAATAATGAATGTTAAGTCTTGGTTACACAGGATGAACAATTTACCTATGTCCACAGACCATTAAATCTATAGATAGCAACAATTAATATAACCCTAATCTTATAGATAAATTAAATTGTAATTTAGACATATTGGTGAGCAGTCTATTCACATTATGATTTGACATTTATATAAGAAAGCATGTTATCAAAAGAAGTTCACTTATACGAAACATCCAGTTATACGAAGAATTTCTCAATCCCTACATACATACATATGTATGTATATATGTATTCACTTATACGAATAATTTTTGGTTTCCCCTCATGTTCATATAAGTGAGACTTCACTGTATTGGATCAGGGCCCGTATTTTCGAAGCTGTTCGCATTCATACTTGACGTCACGTACGAATGTAATTAGCTTCGAACGATTTGAAAATACGGCCCCAGACCTTCTAGCGAACTGTCAAAACATAACCTAAAATTAGTTGGTGCATATTTGCTCTATCGATACAGCTAATTGTCGATTGTAGCCGTTCAGAAATGTAAAATTCACCACGTTGCGGTCATCCAAATCAGACAGCCACTCCAGAAAATGTCAAACAAATCCATCAAATTGTTCTTAATGACATCAAGGTACGAGAGTAGTCCCAGAAGTACCCGGCCTAATGTATAGATAGCAGTTGTTTTTTGAAAAAAATTACTTTGATCGATAGTATCAATAGGTGATACAATAATTTCCTTTGAAAGACTTCAGTCCAACAAATATCAAAGCTGAGCCAGGATCTAATCTGAGGGAGTCTTCTCCCTCATTTACAACAATAAAATATTGGGTGGCAGAGTTTAAACATAGCCGAACGAGTTGCTAAGATGAGCTTCGCAATAGTAGACCAAATAAGGTCACCTCGCCAGAAATGACGAAGAAAATCGACAAAATGGTATTGAATAATCATCGACTGCAGGAGCTAGATGACATTGTAGACTTTTCAAAAAGTGCTATACATGACATATTGACTAAAAATTCGAACATGAAATAGCTGTGCGCAAGCTGGTTGCCATGCTTACTCACAACGGAACAAAAATAACGTCGTGTGAGTGTTTTAATCGAGTGTTTGACGAAACGCAGCTATAAGCCCAGTTTTTATGTCCATTCATAGACATGGATGAAATATAGTCTTAACCTTTAGACCTGAGGTTCAAGTATCAGCCGAAACAATGAATTGAAAGAAGAAAATCGGCTCCAAAGAAGACGACGATGGTTCCATCTGTTGGCACGGACATGACATCAGTTTTTCTAGAATATGAGTGAGATAGTTTATAACAAGGAATAGTGAATCTATCATATGTTACCTATGATTTTAACTTTAATATTTATGTACGATATTTTTTAAACTAAAAGACTGTTATATTTATTTAATGAAATCGTTATTCAGTACCTGCATATTTACATATCCAGGTATTTTAGCGATATAATTTTAATGACCTATTGTTTATCTTAAGTGGCAGCTAGCTCAGCTGATTTTTACAAATGTAAACAGTACCCCCCTTACGTACGTATCTCACCCGCAAAGGACCCTGCCTTGAAGCGGAACTCTTCTAATGCATCGCTTTAAATGTAA